>JAUCMU010000001.1:15875218-15887109 GCA_032275025.1 Enteromius treurensis
AAGCTCAAAGGCAAATCGGTCTCTCTGGCGAGTTCCCATATGTAACGTCGAAGTGATTCGACTGAAAGGGTAACAAGTGGCAGGCCTGTTAGTCTGTATTTATACTCTAAGACTAGAGCATACACCTGTTTTGACAAGTTGTTTGTCCGTTGTGTCAGTCATCGCAATTGCGGTTCTCAGTTGTACATTTAAAATGTGTTTTTACCCCTGAAACTTTGCAGTGTTCTTTTAGTACCTTTTAAAAATAAAACATTATTCATGCAGAAGGGATATCTATAAAAAGAGTGAACAAGCTTTAGTATTTTGAGGGGTGTTGAGTGGGCTTTGACTAGCTAGCTTAATTGGCCATTGCATTTATGTTTTCAATAGACTTGTCTGTGATTGAATACAATACTCAATTCATAAAAAAACACGTAGGCCTATACAGAACCCTTTAGAGTGTCCCCTGAGTGCTCAAACAATGCACAATAATCTATTGGCTGGTACTAAATTAAGAATGTTCTTGGTGCTATATTTGTTCGGCTCAAAGGCTGGTAAAGGCTGGTTACATTTTTATTTTTATTTTTTCTAATTTGATTATCAACTTCTTTTTGGACAATCATAAGTCAGGATGTTAAGTAAAGATTATGTTCCATGAAGTTATTTTGTAAATTTCCAACCATAAATATATCAAAAATAATTTTTGATTAGAAATATATGACCCCATTTGGGCAATTTTAAAGGTGATTTTCTCAAAATTTAGAATGTTTGCATCCTCAAATTCCAGATTTTCAAATAATTGTATTTCAGCCAAATTTGGTCAAATCCTAGAAAAACCATACATCAATAGAAATTTCAATCGTATTTATTCAGCTTTCTGATGACTTCTAAATCTCAATTTAAAATAAAAATTACGAGTATGACTGTACCTTATGGTTTTGTGGTCCAGGATCACAAATGTGCTTTGGAATCAGCATAATTAGATATATGCTTAATTTTTGGAAGTGCTGCAGAGATACTCCAAAAGTCACATGCTGCTGAGTTTGATTTTTGCATTAACCTCCAGTGCCCTGTCGAGAGAGGGACTCCAGATCTGATGCTGCTCACCCTGAGCAACATCCACCTCCTCTGGAGGGAGCTTAAACATCTGCTGAAATTACAGGAGAGTGTAGAGCCAGCCACTGTGATTATCACACACACACACACATACACACCTAGCTCACATTATTCAATTTCTGAAACATTCGTGATGGTCACGGCGTGTCTTTAACTTGATTAGGGCTTTTAAACTTTATTTCTTTTTATGACTCTATTCATTTAGACAGGACTCATTTACCCAGAATCATCCTCATGAAATTAAAAACTCCAGATGTCTGTGTTCCTCTTCTGTGTTCTGTTCTCTCTCTCTTCCCCTCATGGATTTTTTGTATTACTTTCGAGTACCTTGTATAACTAAATCCTTCTAACTTACTTGCCTCTCTGAAATCATCCATCAGTCCATTTACCAAACCGATTACAGGGCTGTGGTTCTCTGAAATGTGTTTGTTAATAAATAATGTATTTGTGCAGTTGATTTAAATTTTATGAAATTATATATATATTTTTACATTATTGTTAAAATTTTGCTTTACCATCAGAGGAATGAAACACATTTAAACAAATATATAACATTATATTGAAATACACTAAGTATGTATCTAAAAGACCTGGCAGGAAAACCATAGGATCTCTATGTCTACAAACTGACTTTTTTAGCTGGAAATCATTCTTCATCGAAAGCATGAATTGGCTCTGGCTTAGCATGTGTATAACCATTACAGTCACTCTAAGAGGTCTTGACCAATTTGCGATTTATTTTAATATTCTCTCAGAAATTCTAATTAGCCACTAAATGTGGACATGAGCTGCACAGCATTTCCAAATGCGTTTAAACACACTCTGCTCAGCTTCTCTTCATTAGCCGTCTCTGTTTTGAAGATTTTGCAGTTTCTCAAGAGCGCCTTGCTGTTCCAACTTGTTTGGCTTCAAGCTGTACAGCATCTGGTATCTGAATGCTAGTCAGCTCTCCTGTCATTATAGCGCACTTTACAGTGTTCTGCCCCTTGGTTATAATTGCTGAAAGTGTTCTTTGGCCAAAAAGGATGCCTTATGAAACACTCGGATTTTCATACATCAGATTTAACTTGTGAAACATGTTTAGCTTGTTAGATAAAATGTTCATACTGTCTCAGAAATAAATAAGTGTTAGTGGAGAACTTCTAATATTTTAGAAAGCATGTTTATTTCTGGAACAATATTAACAGCAAAGCTGCAATAATGGTGTGGTCTTGGCCTAATAGATAGGGCTAATGGATAGGGAGTTGGACTTGTAACTCAAAGGTTGTGGGTTCGAGTCCCAGGTCAGACAGGGATTGTGGGTGGGGTTAGTGAATAACCAGTGCTCTCTCCACCTTCCATGCCTGAGGTGAGACCCTTGAGCAAGGCATAAATTCCTAGTATGGGAAACCATATTTTATTTTATTTTCTCGATACTGGTGCCAAATTGATACTTTTCTAAACAGGCGATACTTGCATTAAAAAAAACAAAAAACAGTAATAAAAAAGAAAATAAGCAACAATCCCCCCAAAAAGCATGGATTGACCATTAGCACTATAAACACAAAATGTCGGTTTTCATTCATACGGGACAGTAGCCTATGGAACATATTTTCTGCCTCATTCTGATCAGATCACAAAAGGAAGCATTTGATTGGACAACAGGTTTAAAAATGTGAATACAAGGGAAGTTTAACATTAGGCATTTCAAGTGAAGCATGTTTAGCTTAGCAAGTTAACGGAAGGCTATCTGGTGCTGCCAGAGCAAGTGTAATTACTGTATTCACGTGCTCCTCGGATGCTCTTTTGTCTCAAGTTGTGTTTTCAAGTCGGAATGGGAAAACAGCGTGCATATTCACAATACTACAAAGATTTGTTGGGTTTGTCGTTCAGGCACTGGGATCCGTGCTGATTCAGTTCGGTTTATGTATTGGTGGTTACTTACTGTAGGTACTGGTGCTGTACTGGTACCGGGTTTTGGTACCCAACCCTAGTTACTATAAATGCTGAAAATCTTTTTACTGTCAAGTTGATTCTTGACTGTCAACATTTTTGATTTTAGGAAAAAAACATTCTGATGTATATTATATTATTAGAATAAACGTTAAAGTTGTGTTGTGATGTAATTCTCATAGAATTAGAACAATGTTAAAACTTTATAGTTATGGTTACAATCCAGAGTGTGTAATATTTCTAATCTGTTGAAAAAGTCAGATGGCTCTAAACATCTGAGCTGTAAATGCCATGTAACTAATCACTCCGGAGCTGCAGGAAATTATGAGTCTTGGCTTTCCCTATTGTGTGGTCTATTAATCTTTGCTTATAGTGTATAGGGTTGTAAACATTCTTAAGGTCAGTCCCTCTACTGCTTTGCTGACAGGCGGATGATGTATTGGTGGTTCAAAATAAGCTACCTCACAGACACTTGGAGAAGTAAGAATCTGTTTATTAACCTTACACATTTACTTCACTCGACTGAGCTAGGTTGTATCAGAGCTTCAGGATATGACCTTACAGGCATCTAGACAGGTGCATTTGTCAGAGGGGTTGGGATCGTCTCCTAGAATGACATCCCTTTTGGCGAGTGTGTTACAAAGAAGAACAGGAAATAGGCCATTCAAGGATATTAAGAGTAGGGGAATAGCTTGCAGGTGAATAAGGATCTTTTAATAGGTAGTATTTTTTTATTTGTTTGCAGAGAAAATATTCTCTAAATTTCACATAGAAACCATAAAATGAATCACATTTGTTATTATCCAGGTATGCATTCATTGTTATTTGTACTACTTTGAACTTTGCGTCAGTTACGGCAAAAAAATGCATGCCACTCTTTCCTTTTGCTTTGTTTTTAAGCCAAACCCTACTGGAAAACTGGAGATTGTTCATTTTGGACTAAAATGACAAGAATGTCACTTCTAATCAGTAATTACATTTCTAATCCATGTGCTTGAGGAAAAACACTAGTGCTGAATCTTAATAAATGAAGCTTATGGAGAAACTCATCCATATGAGAGCTGCACAAACATGAAAATCAAAGATAATTTGTTACCCAAACAGATGCACAGACAAAATCAGCAGAGCATGCTCTCTTCATCACTGTTTCTCTAGAGGTGTGCAGCCGTCTAACAAATAAAAAGAAATCGAAAAATCCAAATTGCACTGACCTCATGGGCAAATACACATATGGTGTTTATTTATGTGCAATTTAAATGGGTGTATTTTGCCTTAATTATATGACAAACCATATTTAACTGGCAGCCTAACTTTCCAGTTTTCACTGACTTTGCAAGATGGTGAGCCGTTCTGATGTTCTAAAGTGACTGAAACTCTCTGACAGCAGGTAAAGGCCAATAACGGCAATGGCAAGAGAAGTTGGTCGTTCCAAATCTGATTTCAAGAATATTGCATATTTACACTATATGTCACTAACTCAATCGAGTACTCCCAAAAGGCTGGTCATCCACAAAAGACAAATGCGTGAGTGAATAAAATAATGAGAATCTTAATGGGTAGCTGCTAGCTGGTTCAACAATGCAGCTGCTCATCACTTCAATGTGATCAGGGTAAGGATCTGTCCCGGCATACAGTGTCTTGACATTTAAGAGAATTTGGACTTAGAGCCTACTCTGCAGCGACCAATCCTTTTATCAGCAGAAACCTCCAAAAGACTAGACTAACTTTTGCTGAGGAGTATGTTTTGTGGGAAATGAGAATTTGTGCAAGTTTCATTTATTTGGGTCTGGTGGGAAACATCTTTGTGGTCAAACTAGAGAGATCAGATAGAAATGGCATTGAACACAACTGACTTTCATTGTATGGACAAAAATAGCACTAAGACAGTCTTTTGTGTTGAACATACAATATTAAATGCCTGAGTGGGAGTAAAAAATGATAGAATTTCCACTTCTTTGGTAAACTTTTAAACATTTCTTTTAAACCATGTATACTCTGTATCAACATAGGTTTCTGAGCCTATGCTTTAGCATTATCATGAGTCTTATTTATTATGTTTTTCCAAATTCATCTAGCTATTTTGTGGAATGCGATCTAGGGAAACCCAACTCATGGTAAAAATGTTTTCATACCAAAGGGTTCAAGCCCTTTCCAAAACATTTTATTTTTGTCCATGGTTTGAATGTAACAAAACTTTTAGAATTTTGAAAAAAAAAAATATTTTAAAGTGAAATTAGAATGGGCTTTATAATGTTGTCTGCTGCCTTAAATACAGTAAGGAGATGAGCATCAGCCTAAGGAAAGAGGAGTTTCTCTTTTAAAGACCCTTGTGTTTATAAGAGATGTTAGTCTAAAACCATTCAGGGACTGTATATGCAATGGATTGTTGTTATCTTATTTTCCCATAATCCAGTAATCTAAGCACCATCACTGTCAGCTGCATTGTTAACCAACTTTATGGTGAATATGTTTTCAACCGTGGCAAATGTGACCTCACGCAGTACACTTTAATGCTGTAAATCTACACGTTGTCTGAGAAGAGGAGCCATAAATACAAGAGCCATCGGTCTCCATGTCCCAGACACTTAGGTTGAGGAGTGGGTCAAAGCTGCCTGTTGAGACGGCAGTAAATCTGTCAGACCTGCTCCTCGTGTCTCTGGGACATAAAAACACGAAATAGAACAATCAAGGTGGAACAATGTTCAACCTGTAATATAACCAATTGAACTCCAATTGCCTCAGATTGAAAGCCTACAGTTCGGTCGTTCAGGAATATAATTTTTCAGTCTACACTCGAATGCTTTTCATACCTCAATTTTGATCAAATATAGCTGAGAAATCATTTCATCCTAAATTGGGCGGCAGGCAAACAACCCCATGATTATTGGCATCTCTTTCCAAACCATGTAATCCATTCAGAATGATGATGATTGTGCTAAGAAAATCCATCTCTATATAGAGGGTTTAAATCAGCATTGTATTTATCCTAATATAAGCAGTGTGAATCCATGAATGTTTTTGATGAAAGTATTAACATTCACCTCCTAAACTGCTTTCACCACCTGCCTTTTACCCGCAGGGACCAAACAGTGTATCTGTTCTAATTCAGGTTCAGCCTGTTATATCTACAGGTGACTTTCCTTCCCCCCCCCAGCAGCCAGAGACTTTGTCTACTGTGATGCTGTGCTGTTTTAGCCTTTGGAACTCAATAGGTTTTCTAATGAGAGCACCATCTGTTCAAAACAGCCCTCATCTGTTCTCAAGCTAATGTATATCTTATTGGAAACCCGTGCTTCTAAAAATACCTTGCAAAATGGCTTAGTCCTTCTACCTAACCTGGCGCAGGCTCCCCCACATTGTAATTAGACCAGGCCTGCATATCCATCAAGCAGCTGATGAGAACATATTTGATATGACAGAGAATAGTAAGCCCATCTAAAGGCAATTTTAACTGGAGGAGAACAGAAATATTGGAAAAAATTTGAAGGAAACGAAAAAACATGATTTATCATCCTTCCAAGCCGAAAAGTGTATAATATCTGCATGATTGCACACCGGAGTCACACTGATTGAGAAAGAGAAAGCAATTACAGTTTGATTTGATGACAAATTAACTGCAGTGAAAAATGCACACTTTTTCACAAGCTATATGTGTCATGTCCATGGTAGAGTTTGTGTAATTAACATAGCTGTGAAGGTCAGTGATGCAAAGCTAATTTTTTTTTCTCTTGTCAAATTATGTAACAGTACAGAAAAATGCAATTCATACATACAGTGACATTTCTTTTATTATGGCCATTTAAAATGTTTTTTAGAAAAATGTTAGATTTCTTGAGTGCATAAAAAGTTATATTTTGAGTGCATTTAAAAAATCATGGACCTTGTCATACTGTATACTATAAAAAAAATATATAATCTATAATGTATCTAATATATAAATAAATATATAAAACTTATTTTCCAAGGTGCAAGGAAAATTTATTTTTACTTGCTGATTATTCTTTAGCATTACAACCAGAAAAGGCGAAGAAAGCGCAACTTAGCACATTTTTTAAGCTAGATTTTCCCCCTTTTTATTCATGCTGGACACTGGATACATGCACTGACCTGTGAAATAAACAGTGTCTCCACTTTTCATCACTGCCATGGTATAAAAACGCTAAAACAGAAAAAGCTGTGAAAATTTACGGTTTCCTCCATGTGCTTTCTTAATTTACGCAACAAAAATAATTGGCGAGTTTCAGATGTATTTTAATAAGTCAGCATTACTGGATTATTTATAGACTCAACGCTTATTTCATTTTCTCTAGTTCTTTTATTTCTTTATTTCTCTAATTTCCATTACCTCTATCTAGAGGATTTGCCCACTATTCCATTGAGAAGGTGCCATTCCAGGGGTATTGTTTACCCCAAATAGTCTATGTAATTGGCTCTCTGAAGTCAGAAAATTGCTTTAATAATGCCCTGCAGCTCACCAGCAATGAGGATATTGAAAGTAAACATGCTCATCAAAGGAAAGAGGCTGCCACCTGAGGTGCCTCAATACATTAGACTCTGTTAAGGAGCTATGGTCTGCGGAGCTGCCACTGTTCGCTCTGCCCATACTGAGAGTTAATAACCGTTCCAGTGCTGTACACCTTGAAATAAATGTTCAGTCTATGCCCTCAATTAACATGGTTATGAACCAGTGTTGAAAAGTGTTTAATGAATGGTGTTCTTTGGATGATGATACTCGTCTTGTACATTTCCAGTTCTGTCTTAAACCACCATGGAGTGCTCTTGTATGTTTTATTTAAGTGTAGGTGTTAGGTTAACTGAAATCAATGCAGCCAGATGTGTGTTATTTAGCAGAGAGAGCACCCAAACCGCCGCTTGTGATAGAAACTCATTGTGATTGGATGGGTGAACAATGAAACCTCCCTGAACGCTCCCTTGTTTTTCAGCTGTATTTTCGAAATAGCACGCCGTTATGGTCTCCTCTACTGGCTTATTACTGTCGACAGATTTCGGAGTGGAGGTTAGGCCAGGTCCTTCCAGAGAAAAGGTCACCTGTCCACAATATTCCCTTTTCTCTACCCAGTCTCCTGTCAGCACATAGATATCATTACCCGTTATGACTGGTTGGGTTTCTAAGCAGACTCACTTGGTTCTCAGCATGCAGTATTAATCATGCCCATGGGGCTGTATGATCTTCAACACAACCTTTAAAAGACCTCGATTTTCTGGCGGACTCCAGCCCCTGTGTATATGAGAGCATGCTTAAGAGTTTATCAGTGGCCACATGTTTCTGTTATACGGTATTTGGGTCCACAATTAGCCTTTGCTAATGAGATGCAAATGAATTCAGAGAGGCACTTTGGGTCAGGTGGAATGTATCAAGATTATGATAATCTGACAAGCCCCTTAATTGAGGTTTGGGTCAGTTGGGCTATTTATTGAAAGTTAAACTATGTTTAGTGGTATAATACACATGTGGTGTACCACATGCACTGACTTGCCAGATTTAAGCATTGGAAACCTATTTACACAACCCTGTATTGGTGTATTATTTGGTTATATGTGCTACTGTTGACATATATCACTGATCATGCATGGCCTTTAGCTTCATGCCGTTATTAACTCTGATGCATTTAGAATGGTTTACATAACAGGTTTATAGAGGACATTTCAGACCGGCTTAATTAGATACTGTATGTACAATACTGTGAGCTAAATGCCAAGCCTCAAGCTAATTGCAAAAATATGTTATGTTGGTGTTCAGCTGGAAAAACACACGGTTAGATGAGGACAAGATGTTGACGCTCAAGGATAGATTTAAATGTTAAGAAGATATTGAGAGTGTTGTAAGACTGGGCGAGCTGTAAAACCATAAGCCATTCAGATAAATCTTACTCATGCATAGGTTTATTTTTCTGGATGTTGGTGCATGTTGATCGCACCACATTTGTGTATTTATGAGCAGTAAAGTATTTGTATGAAAAATGCAAGGGGAAAATATAACAGAATTAGATGCTAAACTACTAGATTTTTAAAAATTTAATTATGATTTTAGTTCTATCATCATAAATTGTTTCATTTACACATCCCAGAATATCTAAATTAATTTTAATTCAGGAATTAAAACATGCCTGTAGGCATGGATTGTGTCACAGTCAGCTGGATGTGTCAGTCCAACTTTGGAAGACACTCCAGCCACCCATGAACTATGTCTGTGTTTCATGTCTCCGTTTTCATGTATGGACTAATTATTAATGAACTCTCGTCTCCACCCACCTCATGTGTTGTCATTGTCACTGATATGTTCTCCACACCTCAATTATCTCATGTATAAATACCACGTCCCATGTCTTGTATCTTTGTCTGTCGTTAACGTTGCTTGTGGATTGTCTTGCTCTGCGTAGCTCATTGCTGTCCTTGTTTTCTTGTTTCATTAAATGTTAAGTTTTGATCAGATTTCGGTCTCCGTGTCCTCCCTGCTCGCGAGGAAGCGCGGGTTTGATCAGCCCCTCGCGTGACAGATTTAATTTTTTGTGTATTTATAAATGAATGAATAAATCAAGACCTAAAATAAGCAGTGAAACTGTTTCATTAAAATGTTTAATAAGCAATAATAGATTATGCCAAACTACTCAAAATTGTCCTTCAAGATAATTTTTTTTTTTTTTGTAACTAGGCATTTGTAATGTTCTATTACTTAGATTTTTTTAAGAGGTCTATTTGTGTATCACTGTATGTATGACTAAATCCATAATTTCCCAATTTAACATCTTGATCAAAGACTACTTTACTGCTTCTCTAACGTTGTGATTGGTTACATATTAAAGTCAGTCACATCATTTCTTTTCCAGAATACTTTGGACTCCATGACCATCCTGCCTTTGGCTCAGTCAAATAGGATTTTGAGAGAGGGATGAATCAGAATGATGCCTGTCGCTCAGTCAAGTTCGGCTTTAGATGTTGCCACTGTCAAAACAGTTTTTAACCGAGGGTCCACTGCAGGAGATGAAAGGTGCGGATAAACTCATACAGTGCTTGCTGTTTGAATCGATGCCCCAGCCGTCTGCATGTGCATAGATAAGAGAGAGGACAGAGTACGGACCCTCCAGAGCCCGCTGGAAAAGAACTCCCAGGTTCGACTCCAATCGAAAATACATCTCCTAACCGAGTTTTACAGCACACCCAATCAATGCTCTTAAACTTCAAAGTAGGCCTGCCGACATCTCACAGCACATAATCAGATATCGACAGGTTAGTTTTTCAGTGTGATGGGTCTAGATTTGAAACACTGAGTGCAAACCGCTTCATGCCTCTCACTTACGGTCCAGGTGCTGAAATAATGGTAAATCCATGAAATGATATATAAGACATGCTTCAAAAACCAATTTGAATCATTTTGCTTTTATTACAGAGGAGAAAAAATGACAGAGTTAAAAGAGAGGTATGACAAGGTCAAAGAACAACGAGTAATTTATCTCGCTTCGGTGATATGCCGACGTTTTATTATATGATAATGAACAGAGAATTAATATTCAGGTGACTGAAAAATGATGACATAAAGCCAGACCCACAGAACGAGAGGATGCACATGTAGGTGGATATAGAAGCTTATACATATTCAGAGTTCAATTCTGCTGCAGTGTTTTGCATTCTCATACTTGATCTTGTCTAATCATTTCAAGGGTAAAGAGTATTAATTAGCAGATGCAGGTTCCGCTTTATTTACAGCCGTGGCGTTTTTGAATGTCCTTGAAATCTTATTTATCTTTCAAGACAAAGTTTGTGTGTTGGTTTAACATTTTGCATCTAGGTCATGTGAAGTGCGTTAGTTTAAGAGTGCAATGAATTTCAACATCGCTGAAAGTGTTATGAATTAGGGACAAATTTACTGCATACAATCTCTTTCTCTCATCTATATAAGCACTGGTATTCTGAAGGGGGGGAAAAAACTCCCATGATGAGATTTATATATCAACCTGTTATCAATGTGTCAGACGTCGCTGATTTAACTTCCTCCCTCTGTTATGACAAGGGCTTAGATTCACAATGCTGCATTTGGGATAGTTTGCTTTGATGACAGACACATTAAATTGAGTAATGACAGTGTCAGCTGCCTTGATTATGAGGTACTAAAAGAAATGGGAAGTAGACATTTCCAAGCTGGGTGTGGTGTTCGGGTGGAGGGAACTGCATTACTTCATACGTCAATAGTGAGCAATGCAGTCTCAATAAAGAGTTAGCTGTTTTTGGGTCATTAACATAAAAACACACTTGAGTTTTACATGGTAGTGCAGTGTTATTAAATTGTTTACAGTATTGTAATGGAGCTTATTGCTGCTTGGCAACAAAACTGTGCGTAATGAATAGTTATGGACAAGGTCTTTTGAAAGAACCTTCTTTTGAGTCCTGTTTTAAGCCAAGGCATTATTGTTAAATACAGATGATGCATTTTTAATAATAATATCAGTTACAGTGAAGTTGGCATCTTGTTTGGTTGCCAGGGAGCGTTTTTTGTTTACAGTCAAACAAATGCAAATCTTATAGCATGCATCGGATGAAAAAGTGGTCCATAAACTGGTAGACACAATTTTGGACTATCGTCTTTATCACGGTTATGCGCTCATTAAGCATTGTGGTTAAAAACACGTGATTTATGCTTCTAAAATGCAAATGTTAAATTGTCTGTGACACAGTTTCTGAGCAAGTTTGTGATATTTTTATCATGATAAAAATTTACTCATATCGTGATATCAGATTTTGGTCATATTGCCCAATTCTACAACTCATGGACATGGGCGTAAATCTCATTTTACAGTAGGGGGGGACAATAAACACAAAATTTCTCGCAAGCAATTTTTAGAGGGGGA
>JAUCMU010000001.1:15900381-15911017 GCA_032275025.1 Enteromius treurensis
GATCCCTGCCGGACCTGGGGCTCGAACCTGCGACCTTTGGGTTACAAGCCCAACTCCCTATCCATTAGGCCACGACTGCCCCCACTGGTGGAAGTGTGTCAGTTGGAAATATCTGTTTACATTTCTAAACATTATTTTTTGTCATTAATTGTAATAATGCAGTGAGATTATTGTCTGCACAAGGTGTCTGACAACATCCAGTGCTCCACACAGAGTGTGGCAATGTCTCCAAGATGCTTCAAAAAAGCTTCCTGAAAAACTATGGGCAAGTGTACCTTGGAAAGAGAAGCTATTTTACCAAAAGCTGTAATACCAAATATTTATTTGATTTAGTTAATAGAAGCTATTCGATGAATCAAATCTATTTATGGCATCATTTTTTGACAGCATTCTCATTTTACAGCATTTTTACATTTTTACGAGTGTCTAAAACTTTGAACAGTACTGTAGCTTTGCAGGTAGGTTTTTTTCTTCATCTTGGAGATGTTGCCACAGTTCTTCTGGATCTAGTCTGTCTCAGTTTGTTCTGTTACTTTCCAGACAGACTGGATGATGATCAGATTAGATCTCTGTGTGGAGCACTGGCTGTTGTCAGACTCCTTGTGCAGACAATAATCTCACTGCATTATTACAATATTGACAAAAATAATGTTTTGAAATGGAAACTGATATTTCCAACTGACACGCTACCGCAAAAGATAGAAGTTACCGACTTAAAACCATTTTTGTTGGCTTTTGCACAGTACTGTATATTTTGTAATTTTCCTCCAAATTACAAACTTTTGATTAATAAAATGTACTGCTAAAGACTTGCTTTGGATAGCTTTAAAGGCATTTTTCTCAATATTTCATTATTAAGACATCATGCTAAATAATGCTGTTTTTTATGTAAAAAAGAGGACCTCAGAGAAAAGTACAAAATAAAAAACAGACAGCTCATGATCCCTTTAAGAAAACTTTTAATACGCGTTGTGCAGCACACGTTTTTAATTCAGTGCAAATATATACTGTAACTGTCTAAAAAAAACATACAAAACATCTAAATTGACTGACATAAATCAAGTATAATTTTGCATATATGTATTTATGCATAGCTTTACACAAATACCTGAAGTGCCGATTACAGAGATTGCATTTTAAAACATATGTGACACAGTGAAATGGAATAAACCAGCACATTTGCAATCTTGACAATCTCCTCATCACAGGCAGACTGTCTGCTTGTCACTGCTTGTCATAGCATGTGCCATTAAATGAAACCAGAGTTCACCATACATACATACATACATACAGTCATGCCCAAAATTGTTGGGACCCCTGAAATATTTCCAGAAAATCAAGTATTTCTCACAGAAAAGTATTGCATTAACACATGTTTTGCTATACACATGTTTATTCCCTTTGTGTGTATTGGAATAAAACAAAAAAAGTGAAGAAAAAAACAATTTTGACACAATGTCACACAAAACTCCAAAAATGGGGTGTACAAAATTGTTGGCACCCTTAACTTAATATTTGGTTGCACACCCTTTAGTAAAAACTGAAATCAGTCGCTTCCTATAACCATCAATAAGCTTCTTACACCTCTCACCCCACTCTTCCTTTGCTCCAGGTCTGTCATATTGGAAGGGCGCCTTTTCCCAACAGCAATTTTAAGATCTCTCTACAGGTGTACAATGGGATTTGTATCTGGACTCATTGCTGGCCACTCAAGAACTCTCCAGCATTTTGTTGCCATCCATTTATGGGTGCTTTTTGAAGTGTGCTTGGGGTTATTGTCCTGCTGGAAGACCCAAGATCTTGGACGCAAACCCAGATTTGGGTTTGTAATTGACCCTTCGCAAAAACCTACCCTCCTTAGCTACTGTTTGTATCTCCAAAAAACAGTTACACTCTGACAGTGCACATCATAATTTCATGCAGTAAAAAAAATACATTATGGAGCAAAATATTGGAAATTGACAACATGCCATCAGACAAGAAAGAGCAGGTTACCCTTTCACTCGAATCACTTTGGCGTTACATATGGGAACTCGCCAGAGAGACCAATTGCCTTTGAGCCTTTTACTAAAGGCCAATGAATATTGGCATGCACTGATTGTCATCAGGTGCACCTGATCACTGCGTGAGTATAAGAAGGTACGAGCACAGTACACATGCAGCTTTTTACTTCAGAGCCTTTGCTGTTTTGGAGCTGGATATCCCCTGGGCTTTTCGTGAGAAAGTGAAGGTGCGATCGTTTGGAGGAGTTCCCGCAAAACCTGCTCTCTCGTCTGACAGCGTTTCTGGGTGGCTGTCAGTGGACCCTGTGGGCTGGTGGCCTTTTTCAAGGCCGGCTGTGCCTGTCATCTGCATATCCAGAGTGCACAGAGTTGCCGCATTAGGTCTTCCCTGGGCAACCAGGATGAAAGAGCAATTTTCCTGCGTTTGGTGAAGAAGTGTGTAACGTGCACCCTCAGCCGACCCTTCAGGGCGGACGACAGAAACCCTTCACAGCCTGATGATTGGTTTCTGAGGGCCAGAGATGCGGCACCGCGGCGCTCTCCCCCAGTTCCTTTCTTTCCGGAGGTGCACGAAGAGCTGACCAGGCTGTGGCGAGCCCCTTACTCGTCACGCTTGCGCCCAAGCCCATCGGCCCTGACCTGACCCTCAGGTTGAGCGTGCCGTTGCGGTGTATCTATGCCCGTGCGGTGCCGCTTCCTGGCGGGGCCAGCCTTGGCTCCTGACCAAGGCGTGTAAACTGTCGTCCGCCCTGGCGGGCAAGGCTTACTACGCCGCTAGACAGGCTGCCACCACCTTGCATGCTATGGCCACGCTACAGGTCTACCAGGCTAAGGTGTTGAAAGAGCTGCACGAGCGTGGGCCTAACCCAGGCGGCGATGCCGGAACTCCGCGCTGCGACGGACCTCGCTCTCCAGGTGACGAAAGTCACAGCATGAGCCCTTGGTCAGGTGATGTCCACTGTGGTAGTCCAGGAACGCCACCTTTGGCTCAACCTGGTGCAGGTGCCGGAGGCCGAGATGGCTCGCTTTCTCGACGCCCCCATCTTCCAGGCCGGCCTATTTGGTGACACTGTCAGTGACTTGTCCCAGGAGTTTGAGGCAGTTCAGAAGCAGACGGAGGCGATGTCCCACATCCTGCCTTGGCGGGCACCCAGCAGTTCCACGAGTGCTCCTCCTCCTGCTCATTGCCGAGGGCGTCCCCACGGCACCCAGAGAAACACCTGCTCCGTCCCCGGCCGAAGCACATGATGCCAGGCTAGCTGCAAACTGACGTAGAGCTGGCCGTGGGCGAGGGGCGCCGCCTGCTCAGAGGCTGGCCAAGAACACCCGGAGGGGCGGGAAGTGCTCCTGAGACAGGCAACCCGGAGGTGATGAGATCTGCTCTTCGGGGGAAGTCGAGAACATCTCCGTCCCCACTTCTGGAGGAGGGCCAGGAGCTTCAGTGCATTCAGCTGTACCAACATTTTCACAGAAAGAGCAAATTTCTCCTTCACCTCCGGGCCCAGTGCCCGAAGATCTCCATCTAACGCAAACCTTTTTGTCTATTTCAGATGCTGACCCGGGACACTGTGTCGCCAGCGCGAGATCCAGGGAGACAGGTAAGCGCTGCTCAAATGCACCCAGACAAATAGTCCCTGTCCCTGTCGCATTTAGGGCTGTCCCACTGTTGGCACAGCAGTCAACGTTCCCTTGATTCCCCTAGCGATGTGACTCGGAGCCTGAATAAGCACTCCCCAGCCCCGTGGTTGATACGGATGGTACGCCTCAGCTATGCATCTCAGTTCGCCAGGA
This sequence comes from Enteromius treurensis, assembly GCA_032275025.1. Taxonomy (NCBI): domain Eukaryota; kingdom Metazoa; phylum Chordata; class Actinopteri; order Cypriniformes; family Cyprinidae; genus Enteromius; species Enteromius treurensis. The sequence continues at coordinate 15,904,176 of JAUCMU010000001.1, forward strand.
GCCTGCCCGGGTATCGCGGCATTCGCTACTCCTCGACACATTTAGAGGGTGATGCTGCTGTACTGTGCGCGGAGGTTGCTGTCTTACTGGCTCCGGAAGCAATCGAGCCTGTCCCTCCAGCCGAGTTAAGGTCGGGGCTTTTACAGCCCTTGCTTCATCATGCCCAGAAATAGCGGTGGGTTGAGACTCGTCCTGCATCTATGAGCTTTTGAACCGACCCCTTCCCGAGAAGCTGTCGGTCAAAATGCTCACTCCGAAGCGCATGCTAGAAAAAAGACATGCTTCCGGAGCCAGGATGGGTCTGGAGCCATAGACCTGAAGGACGTACACTGCCATGTCTTGATCCTGCGAGAAGGATCAAGCATGCTGGTTCAATACCCTTCAATACCTAAAAGCTCATAGATGCAGGACGAGTCTCAACTCACCACTATTTCTGGGCACGATGAAGCAAGGGCTGTAAAAGCCCCGACTTTAACTCTGCCCAGCTAAAACCCCGGCCAGCTTTTGCCTTTCCGCGATCAGGTAGCGAACCTGCAAGCTATGCCCCGGGAGGAGGCAGACCCAGCCTAGAGTTTTTGTGTCCTGTACGTGTGCTGCGCCTCTACACTAACTGCACTCAGAGCTTTAAATGCTTCTAGGTGCTCTTATTTGCTACGGTGGACAGCAGAAAAGGACTGCTGTCACCAAACAAAGGTTTTCTCACTGGGTGGTAGAAGTCATCTTCCTGGCTTATTTAAACCTGGGAGACCCTTGCTCCTTAGGATTGAGAGCTCACTCAAAAAACATGCGCTGGCTTGGTGCCTCATTAGCAGATATCTCAGGGCTGCGGGCTGGGCGACACCCAACACCTTCGCCAGGTTTTACGATCTCCGCGTAGAGGCCATGTCTTCTCACGTCCTTGATCAGGACAGCAGGTGAGTGAGAGGACTTGGCAGGTGCTGGCTTGCTGTGTCGCTCCTACGGGACCCACGCTTAAAACATCTCAGTGTTCCCTTACATGTGCATAACCTGAATCCTCCCTGCCCTGCAGTCGGACTAGAGTGGAGTAGCTCCGGCTGTGCTTCCTCTGGGTCTCCTTCACCCAGTAGGCGTGGCAACAAATCTCAGTATTCCACAGTCAGCCAGAAGGCTGTGTTTCCCTTCAATTAAATCCATAATCTTATCGATATGTTGTATTTTCTTGTTCCACATGCAAGAACTTGTACTTCTCATGTGCTCCGCCCCAACCACCTGCTTCAGTTCCCATATGTAACGTTTACGTTCCCTCCTTCAGGAATTGTGGGTTACTTTCTGAACTTAGATGTTACTGTTGTATGAAACAATGTCTTAGCTTTAAAATTTTGTAATTTAGAAAACATCATATGATAAATACCATTTTTGCTGTTTAAAGTGTAAACTGATAGAATGTTTGCTATACCATTCGAAAATTTTGAAATTGCCCCTAGTCTAATCAGCTCCAATTAAATACATTTATAAAACAAAAACATATATAAATGTGCAGATTTTATATTTTATTTTAATAAATTGGTATGTATAAAAAAAACATTGTTGACATATATGGTTGATTACTATGGAGATTTCATTAATGTTTATTTAACTTATACAGGTATGTAGAAACTGTATGCATATGAAAATTATATGGCAAATACTATATGCAATATTACTCTTGATGCAATTCTGGGGTACGTTTCCCGAACAACGATGTAACTCGCTCATTAACCACCATAGTGCTATTAGTCATTTTGCTTTATTTGATCTTTGAATCATCATTCCAAGGTTCCCTTAGCCATTTATGCACATGCGCACTTTTCAAAAACTGTTTAGAATGGACGTGCAAAAATACCTAATTAAAATGCATTTTATATTTAGATAGAATGCAAGATAAAAATGCATGTTAGTTTGATTCTTGTGCCCAAGAGCATATTTATTAAAGCCCATATATCTTACTAACAAAGAAACTATGGTTCTAACCACAGGTCCAAAGCTGTAGTTCCAACTACATAAATTTGTGACGTTGACTGCAAACGTTCGTTTGAACTATGCTTTTGGGAAACACAGAATCTTTGAAATGTGCTGGTAAGGATGGAACTTGCAACCATAGTAGGCTAACCATGTTTTTGGGAAACGCACCCCTGGATGGGTACTAGTATGGGCTAACAATTTTATTCTTAACAGCCAAGCCTGGGTGGCAGCCAACAAAATAAAAGGGAATCAGAATATTTTGGAGTGGTTGAATGAAATTTACCTCATATATGTGGTATCTCTTTTCAGGCAATGTTAACAAATTAAAGTTGAGTGCCTAGTAAATTTGTGAACATTTGTGAAAGCTCATTAATTTACTGCTGACATAAATATCCCTCTAAATGGCCAAGCTGAATTTAATTTCACACATTTCAGAAAAACTTTGCTTTCACCTCCAAAATGACTTACTGTTGCCCTCTGTTTTGAAAGAAGAGGCAACAGTTCACATCCAGGCAGAATTTAGCACATGCATTTCTTAGACCTGAAAGTAATAGATTGTCATCCTATATATCACATTCTTGTCACTAGTAATGGTTTTTTATTTTACCTTCTTCACATTCACCATTGCTGGTCGCCTGATGGATTGTTATTGCACTCTGGAAGTCTGGATTCTATTTTAACTTATTTGCTAAGGGCATAACTCAACCTGATCCAATCTACTCAACACCAGACCTCACAGAAAATAAAAATGGGGAAATGCTAGTCAGCAGTGTCCTTAGGCAATTTTGCATTGCTTAGAAAAAAAACATCCATCCTGGATTACGTATGCTAATCATTCCGACTGTAAATGTTTGCTATAATTAGCTGCTTTTGTCCTTCAGTGCATTGAGGAACATGTTTATACCTACAATGGTGAGAACAAGCCCCTGTGCATTTGAAGCCCAGTGGCTTTACCACAAGAGAGACAATTAGGCATGGCTTTTCATGGCTTCTGTAATGACTGTATGTACATTGTTCCTCAGCACTCTGCAGAAGAGCTGGCCTATCATTCTTCAGCTGTCAAACTGTGCTCTGGGTCAACAATGCACTAAATGCATGCTAAATGTCAGCACATTTAAATGTAAATGATTTGTCCGACTCAATCAGCATTTTGACGAAGGAAACGCAATAAGCAGTAATAATACTATATTCTCGGAATACTTTTCAGCATCAGACCTGAATTTACTGTTATACTATGAAGCATTTTTTATTGAATCATTGATTGGATCTTAGATAAAATTATTATAACACATGTTTGGAGCTTAGATTGCTTCTAAGGAATAGATTCAAAATCTTGTGTTCGCAATATTGTTAACATCCTACTGAGCTGTTACTGGGTGAAGGGTTTTAATTATGTTTACATGGCCACTATTCCGAATACTTTTGCCAAAGTGCTTTTTAAAGTCACTCTGTTTGTGTTCAGTTGAATGTACCTGAATAAATTGTACTGAGATTTCATTTAGAGAAAATTATAAATTACCTTGGTTTGCAACCTTGAACTCAAGGGGTTTCTCAATTTAGTTTAGTCTGTGACATCAACCGGCCTTGGTACCAATTTAGATACACACACAATTTCTTTGTTTATCTTTGTTAAATATTTTTGTCCTCCAGTGATGGTGTAAAAATCATTTCAGAGTATAAATGCAAAGTATGTCAATTCCCAGTAAATCAGTACCTTCATGGGTTATAGGTAATAGATAATTAACTTAGAAACACTTCATAACTACTTAGCATATTAGCATGTTTATTACTAGCATATTTATATTAATGGATGACCAAATTGTACATCTCCTAAACCTAACTACTACAACAACCACTCAAATAAGGAAAACTAAAAGTTAATTGTGAATGTGTTCAATCTAAATTGTTACTGAATAGCTTAAATATTAATTCGTATTTTATATACACAAAGCATTATTTTTACATTTAGATTTCCTTATTGTTGTGAGCTAACACTCATTTAAATGCATATTTTATGTTTTAAATGTTATATTGGATTGCCTGCATTTCTACCATTTAAAACAAATAAATTATTGGAAACAAACAAACCAAGAAAATAATAAAAAAAACCTGTCTCATTTCTCTTGGAAAGGATAGGTCATGCAGTATCTTTAGTTAGAATGATGATTTCTATAAAGGATAAAGCTTATAAGTTCTTTGACACTTGGGGATGCTTCATAGACTATTTTGGAAGTGACAAAATAAATTTGTATCTTTTTAAAATCTTAATACTGCCTCATTTATGAATGAATGAATGAAGCATTTATATAGCGCTTTATTGTGTTTTTATGTGAAAGACACTGATACATTTTTCCAAATCAAAAATTTCATGATTGTGCTTGTTACGCTATAAAAAAAAATTAATTATAGTTGTTAACGAATACAGATGTGTTTAAGTTTTTAAATATTTGAATATTATATGGTATGTGCACACTGCACAGTGATGTATTTCATGTAAAGAAAGTCACTTTTGAAATTGGCAACACATACTGTAATCATAAATTACTTCACATATTCCATAATAATTTTACGGAAGCGTAGAGCTGCCACCCAGGTAAAAAATAAATCTGAGCTTTATCACGTTTGTACAATATAATTATCACTTTCGTACAATATAATATCACGTAAGTATATTGTACGAACGTGATAATTATATTGTACAAACGTGATATTATATTGTACAAACGTGATAAGTATATTGTACAAACGTGATAATTATATTGTACAAACATGATATTATATTGTACGAACGTGATAATTATATTGTATGAACGTGATTGTACAAACGTGATAAAGCTCAGATTTATTTTTTACCTGTGTGGCAGCTCTACTCTTCCGTATAATTTAACTTTTGAGTATACTATAATGTGCATCAGCGGTCATCAGAAGGTTTCACATGTTAGTGGCCAAACATGAGGGCCAAAAGCCCCCTGTGTGTGAGATGCATGTTAGAGCCAAATATAGTGTCAAAGATCATCCCATGCTGTTTCTAGAAGCCAGAGCCAGAATTTGTAAGCAATGACTGTATTAGAAGTAATACTGCATAATTCCTGCATTTTAAATAATAAAATGAGATGCAAATATTACCTCAAGTCGCTTCAAATTTCTGTGACTTGTGCAATATTTTATGTGAAACTTTAACTTATTTTAATTGAGTGCAAGGTTGGATTTGTGATCAGTATCAATGAACTCTCATTATACATTCCCTGAAAACATATACTGTAAGTATTGATGCTCTTTAATAATTGCATCTGAAAGTTTTCATAGGTCTCTACAGTTGCAATGCAGCAGCTGTAGAGGTGAATGACTGGCCGCAGAAGCGAAGAGAAGCCAATAAAGCGCCGCCCTTGAGTGTGCGCCAAGCGCCCTGTGACACACTCAACCCTCCACAGAACAAGGTCTGCCAATACAATTCATTAGGCAGCCAATTACTCACTGCCTAGGCTTTTTTTACAGTAACACTCCCTGACCCACAAAGAGCTCTCTACTGGAAGGGAGTGCTTGTGCTTTACCTGCTTGGCTTTCCAGACATGGAAATTACTTGACTTTGCCCCTCATTGAGGGTGGGATATTTTGAGAGAGGAGGCCTGCTCTTTCTTGGGTTCTTTTCTTTATTGGTGTCCTTTCAGCCTGAAGCGTGTCAGCCAAATCAATACCGTACTCTGAGGGAGATAGATGAAGCAGACAGTGGTTATAGGAGCACTTTTTATGTGTTTGCTGCATTATTAACCAAGAGATTTCATTTTCGAATGCTCCTCTCTTCCCGAAAGGCCTGAGAGCTTAATTACGGAGGAACAGCCTTGACCATCAGCTTTCAACACAGCCTTGTCTCACACTGCGAAACTGGATGCAGTTTTCAGCTCATCTCTGTCTTACATTAACTATAAAATACCATTTTGATTTAAATGATGCTTCCGTACACAATAAGTGGTGAAATTGATGCAAAGCCGATGCAGAGATCTTTCTTCATAAAGGCTAAGTATTTGAGCACTAATGTATTAAGGTGAACTCCTAAAGCTTTTTAAATATGTTTGTCATATTTCGCATTTGGTTATGCTTTATATTTAGAGTTATGAGGAATTTAGTTAAAACACTAAACCAAAAACAATGCTTTGAAGACATTAACCTTGAAAAAAGTGTAGAAACCATTTTCACAGGAGCAGCGAATTAAACAAATGTTGCTGTTTACTTGCTCACAGAAAACGTCTCAGGTTATGTATATAACCCTGTTCCTTGAAGGAACGAGACGCTGCGTTGACGAGACGGTTTGGGAATGCCTTCAGCGTGACGACTCTGAATAGTGTGTTGAATCAGCCAATGATGAGTTGGGACGTCAGTGGAATGGAATGCCATGCTCCTGTCATTCAGCGGAGCGCCAGCAAGGGATGCAAAAGTGTGGCTCCGAGACGCAGCTTTGGGAACGAGATGCCCACGCCTCCAGACTTTTTAATTCCCTGCCTAGTGTGTGGTTTAGCACAGCTAGGTTGATAGAACAGCAGAACTTGTTGAAGCTCATTAGTCAAGTCCATAGAATCTGACAAGTGTGTGGGGGGGTTGACCACCCTGCAGCATCGCAGATGTCGGCCATGGAGACCCCTGAAAGTAGGGCCTTTGAGGCCGCCACACCACGGGTTGAATGAGCTCTGACTCCTAGCCTAGGCGAGAGACCAGAGAACTCATAATAAAGGTTCATGGCATCCACAATCCAACGGCTTAAAGTCTGTTTTGTTGCTGGTAGCCCCTTCTTGGGAGGACCGAAGCATACCAGCAGCTGATCTGACTTTCTCCACAGGACAGCTCTGTGGACGTTCGTGTCCAGTGCTCGCACTGGACACATACAG
>JAUCMU010000001.1:15958431-15970252 GCA_032275025.1 Enteromius treurensis
AACGACACGCTGCTCTCAGGGCTGGAGTCCGAGGTTCGCATCTGTGTTATGTTTAGTGACCTACACGCTGCTCTCAGGGCAGGAGTACGAGGTTCGCATCTGTGTTATGTTTAGTGAACTACATGCTGTTCTCAGGGCAGGAGTACTCAAAGTAATCCATTTCGTTCTTATTTTAGCGTGTTATGCGCTGATCCAACGGCAAGAGTACTTGTGTTTTTTGTGTACTATGTCCTGATGGATTAAACTAATGTAAACTCTTTTCCTTCTCTTTAAACAGGGAATCACCGAATACCAATAAAATTACTGGTAAGCATGTAATATTCATTTTGTCTTTAATGCCTGAACTTTGGCATTCTTTAGCACTGTGTATTAAATGTTTTCTTAATTTCTTCCATTAATTTCTTAATTTCACCTTGTTTTTAAGTGTATGCAGTTGAAAATACTGTAATCAAATACACACAGTTTTGTCATGTATATACTGTGTAAACTGATTTCAAAAGCTTTTACATATTTCAATTGCAGAAAAAACCTGATGGACACATTGAGGAGCTAGGAGACATTTGGCCAGGCACCCCATGACCTTGGACAGGACACATTTTATTTAATTGACTCATGTCGAATAGAAAAAGATCTAAAAAAAAAAAGCACGTCAATAGCTGGACAAAAGTCTAGTTGTTACAGTACAGGAGTGTTGCATTGTTGCTGTTTTAGATGTGCTGTATTATTATTATTTTTTATTCTTTAAAAGTCTTTAAAAGAGAAAAGTAGTCAAAATTATATTTTATTGGAATGTTGATGTGTTCAATAAAAATATCACTAGTGGTTTGATTTTGTATGATCATTTGTTTATTCATTTTGTTATACAGAAAACATCTGTACAGTCTGCAACAGTTACTGGCAAAAATGACAGAAGAAGCAAAAGGAGGGGAACCATATTGGTTAAGCAAAGTGATCGTTACCACGATGGAACATTTTACTTAACTACATAATCAACATGTTTTTACTCTTCTTTTTGAATGGATAATTTACAGTCCATGTTTCTCTGCACTTGTCCGTGAGAAAGTGTTTGCGGTAACACTTTAGAAAAACGTTCTGTTGTAAGTCATTTATAAGTGATTAGTTAATGAGGAAATGTTCATCTACAAAACATTCACAAATGAATAATAAGTGATTATTATGTTTAGTTAATTCATTTACAAGTCATTTACAAGTTGTGATATGTTGAAAAACACAATTTTTTTTTTTTTTAATAAAGTGTGTAAACCCTTTGACTCATTAGGACAGATGATTGTGTTCTGTATGGAGTGTGTGGGATCTACTGATAATGTGAACTAGTTTTACCCTCAACTGAAGTTCACATGAGGTGCACAGTGCTTAAATACTCCATGTGTTTACCATCTTTACCCAACATATCGTCTGTGGCGAATTTGGCAATCTTGGTGTTCTCTGGCAAATGCCAAACGTCCTGCACGGTGTTGGGCTGTAAGCACAACCCCCACCTGTGGACATCAGGCCCTCATACCACTCTCATGGAGTCTGTTTCTGGATGTTTGAGCAGGCACATGAACATTTGTGGCCTGCTAGAGGTAATTTTGCAAGGCTCTGGCAGTGCTCCTTCTGTTCCTCCTTGCACAAAGGCAGAGGTAGCGGTTCTGCTGCTGGGTTGTTGCCCTTCTATGGCCTCCGCACATCTCCTGATGTACTGGCCTGTCTCCTGGTAGCTCCTCCATGCTCCGGACAATACACTGATAAACACAGAAAACCTTCTTGCCACAGCTCGCATTGATGTGCCATCCTGGATGAGCTGCACTACCTGTGTGGGTTGTAGAATCCGTCTCATGCTACCACGAGAGTGAAAGCACCGCCAGCATTCAAAAGTGACTAAAAAACATCAGCCAGAAAGCATAGGTACTAAGGAGTGGTCTTTGGTCATCACCTGCAGAACCACTCTTTTATTGGGGGTGTCTTGCTAATTGCTTATAATATCCACCTGTTGTCTATTCAATTTGCACAACAGCATGTGAAATTGATTGTCAATCAGTGTTGCTTCCTACTGTAAGTAGGCAGTTTGATTTCACAGAAGTGTGATTGACTTGGAGCTACATTGGGTAGTTTAAGTGTTCCCTTTATTTTTTTTTTAGCAGTGTGCATTTCTAATGTAAAGTGGAATGAAATTCTAAGGTATTATTATAGCTGCTGTAATTGTGAATGCCTTTCATCAGGAATTAAGCTGGAATCCAAAAGGCATTTTCAATTCAGTTCTGAATGGTTCATTTCCCCTGGTTAAATTATTCATAAACAGAATAATGGTAAATGCAAAAAGTAAATTCACTAATAATTCAGCTTAAAGCATGTTGAACTACAATTTAATAGAATATACACATATTTTTATATTTTTATAACACACAAAACAAACTGACAACAAATGCAAGAAAAACACTGGTACGATATGACATAAATCTCTTTTTATGAGAACATTTGATGGTTGAACTGAGCAGTGATCCTTACAGCTCAACATTCTGACTCTTCCGAATCCTTTGCTGATCAGACAAATTGATGGATTTTGAAAGTGCGAGATATTAGCTGCTTTACAAAAGCTCTGTTTGATCAGCTGTTATAACCTGCATTTCACAAAACCATCACTACCATCTGTTGTTATTTTTTAATAAAATAAAATATTTGCAGCTCTTAATGTACCTCATTAAAAAAAACAATAAACAAAACATGACACCAATAGTGTAAAGATGATAGTGGATATTGATATTGCTCCATATAGCATAAATCAGTATAGCTACAAAAATAAAAGAGGTAAATGGCCCGAATGACAGAAAGCGAAGGGCAAAGTGAGAGAGAGGAAGGTGGTACATCACAGAGACAGTCTGATGGAACCTGAACGTCCTAGATGCTGACAACCGAGGGGAGTGTTAATCAGGCTTGTCAAGACCCAACGATGGATAAAGAATAGATTACAATTGCGGTGTCACTTGTTCAAAGGCAATATCACATAAATATTCTGACATGCAAAACGAAGAGAGCAGTTACAAAAGCTAGCAATGGGGATGATCACACTCTCGATTTGTTATAGCAAAAAAAAATGTGAGTGAGGATCGCATCACTTAAAATATGTTGGTCATGAGTTGTTGTAGATGCCACTTTCTATTAACCCTCTATTGCATGATGTTGCCTCAGGGTTACACACATTTTCTTTACTCTGCGAATACATGATGCATACTGGACGGTTAATAAAGAAGGGGTGGCTTTGAATAAACCAATAGAATTGTTTTTCTTGGTCACACATCTTGGCAGTCATTTCAAATTATTTTTCTGGCATGGTACACTGCGGAGATTCACATTGGTGCTCTGGTGAACTGCCTTCATGCTGCCCTTTTTCAATTACATTTTTCAGAGTTTGAGTGAAGGCTATTTTATAACTGTTAGAGGCAGAAAAATGATTTCTATGTCATGCCAGCTTTCTAAAAAAATATTTGTCGCCTATAGGCAAACTGATAATTGTATACATCGCAGTCATAATGTATGGAATTGAGGGTTAAAGCTCTGTTCGCTCCTGTGGTTCCTCTTCCTGCAGTTATGCAGTGCACATGGCTGTACTTCATTCGAAAGCGCTTGCTGATGTTTTACATTGATCGTGACTTATGAAGGCGATTCAGCATGACAGTTAACAGGGCAGTGAGTTACAGGAGGGTTGATGTCCAATTAGCGCTGTCTCCTCGGCTTTAATGAGTGGTGGTAAATTTCAGCTCCATCTCCCTGGCACAGTTTAATTAGCTGTAATTACATGTGGCCTGACCTTTGCAGAGCCCTGTCCTGTTGATTTACAGGGCTGCAGGTCTCTTGATTTATCCCCCTGGGAGACCGAAAGAAGGCCAGATAACATGAGGGACAAGAGAGTTCAGTTGAGCCTGATAGAGTTCTTCAGGTAGCATAGCTTACTGTTGAACCTGGGTGAGCTTGCTTTAAGTACAGTAATGTACAGATGCTTACAATAGGTTCTTATTAAGCACTGTGGCACAAATAAATTATACCATTGTATTTTTCTTACTATACCATTGGTGAGTTTTGTATTCTGAGTGTTAATTTGTTCCTGTATGTGGTTGAGAACTTAAAGATTTACCATCCCCCACCCCAAATAAAATTGTAGTCACTAATAACTTACCCCCATGTCGCTCCAAACCCACCTTCATTCATTCGGAACACAATTTAAGCTATTTTGGATGAAAACAGAGAAGCTTGTGACTGTTCCATTGACTGCCAAACAATTAATACTTTCAAGGTGCAGAAAAGTCTGAAAGACGTCCACTGAATGCTCCATCTGCCATCAGTGGTTCAACTATAATATTATTAAGCAACGAGAATACCTTTCGTAGGGAAAGAAACAAAATTAATGGCTTTTTTTAATGATACACTGTAACATCTCGGCAGTGCCATTTTGGACAGCATCCTGTGAATGCAGGATTGCAAGCTATGGTATGAATTGCTAAAATAAGTCTTAGAAGTCAATCATTAAGCTTACAGGAGCTTATTTTCTCCATGTCACTTAAAATCAGTTCTGCAACAGGATAAAGGTGTAAAGTACAGTCTGTCAGTCACTGTCTCAAAATAAACCCTGACAGAGTGATCAGATGGTACCAGTGAGCTATTCAATACAAGTTTAAGAAATAGTTCATCCAAAAACCAAAAAAAAATAAAAAATAAAATCCATATATATGATATATATATTTGACTTACTTTTCTTTTATTAAAAACACAAATGACATTTTAAAGATTGCTGATAGACAGATGTTTTGGTTACTTTTGACTTCCATTGCATGAAACATTTCTTAAAACCTTACCTTAGAAGAAGGTAAATAATACAAATTTTGTAACGTGAAAATCTTTTATTTCTTGAGTGAAATGTCCAGAAATGTCCATGCACTCTAAAAACATAACAGCATGAGAGAGAAAAAATTAAACACATTTTTCAATCCTGGAAAGAGAAAATATAAAATGTGTGAAAAATCTTCTTGCTGTCCTGGAATTATTTAATTTAATTTAATTATTTTTTTTAATTATTTTTTTTTAATTTACATTACATTGCATTACTGTAAAGTACTGTAAACACCGCTGGCCCAAATCTATTAACATAAAAAGTGCATGACAGAAGTGTTTTCAATGACAGTCATTAGTCTTGTGGTGGTGCTTGCAGCAGCAAAGAAATATTATTAACTGCTCAACTATTTGCAGCAAATGTGAACTTTTTTCAACATTAATTCAATAAGTGCTGAAGTAAGGAATATATTACTTTAGTGTTCTAATTCATTTATTTCTGCCATAATGAATTTCAGATTGCCCTGAAAGAGTCCTGGAAAATGATCTCTGAAAAAGAGTAAGGACCCTACTTTAAGGTCATTCGACGCCATTAGTGACATAATGTTAATAAGCACAAAAATAACTCAACCCTCATTATTATAAAAAAAAAAAAAAAAAAGAAAAAAGAAGACATTTACAGTGACTCCTTTCTGGAGGATACTAAAATGATGAAACATTTTAAAGTTGTGTTACCATGCATGTCATTTTATTGGAGCCCACTTACTTCCATTGTACTGTAAGTGCCTCCCTAACTCCCCTTTGAGACATTTTAAGTTGGGAAAAGTGCAAATATTTTTTTTTTGTGTGTGTGTGGTAATCAACATTTTTATACAAATGTTGCTGATTGAGCTTCGCTTGTACTGAACCGGCAATAATCCATAATTAATTATTAAAATAAGTAATACTTCTTGAAAGCACCACTGAACAATTGGGTACAGTCCCAGACATCTGAATTGACGAACCACTACTATTATTGGCTAATTAGCATAATTACAATTTCCAAGGTAGATCAGTGTTCTAGTGCGATTGACTTCTGATTGCACTAAATATATGTATGTGCTTGATCCCATGACTAAGTGTTGCATTATAGCTTTGCCAGTTCTGCTTGTAACATCTGCTTGCAATCAGCCTTCTCTCCGGTCTCCTCAGGTTCCCCGGCACTAATTTAAAGTCAAAGTGCAGAACTCCTGAGCGGGAGGTGAATGATTATGTCTCATTGGCTCGACTTAGACAAACGACTCCAGCGCGCTAGGCGCCATGAGACGTAAAGAGAAGCTTCGCAGGCAAGAATGTCAAATAGCTGCTGAGACTTAAAGGGCCTCGGGGCTGGAGGAAAGAATGGACGGCACGCTGTGGAGCACAGAGGGACGCAGAGGGAAACAACATCTGTGACCCCTGAACACAGAGTCTGTGATGGGCTCATTATTACTCAGAGAAAAGGAACGAATAAAATGCTGCCGTTCCCCTGATCACATCAAAAAGTCCCACCAAGGGATAAAGTCCAGACTAATGAAGAGTAATGAGCAAGGTCGAGCACCTCACCTGGACCACCGTTCTGTCCCGTGAGTATTGGGAGGTGGGATAAAGCCGACTCCACAAGTGGACAATATTACACCTGCTCAAAGGGTGTAATTCATTCTACTAATGGGTCAGTGGTTAAACACCACAAATTTAGTTTCCCACATAAAGGAAAGCAACCATTTTGTGTGTGTGTGTTTCGCGCCGGTGTGTCTACAATTCATCCCATCTCATTTTTTTATCTCCATCACGTGCCAATTGGCTGATTCCTAATGGCCTTTCCTCTGAATACTCTGTAAGCAAAAGGAAGTTGCTCTCGCCCTTACGTGGCCTCCCAGAGCCTGATATAGATATCATTTTATTCTGGTGATGTGCCTGTGTCAAATATTCTACCTCAGGGGTATTCTTTCCCACAGAAGAAGAAATTGAAATTCAATAGATTTCCCACCTCCAAAAGGTTGAACAGAGCATGTAAGAGAGAGTGAGAGAGAGAGAGAGAGAGAGAGAGGGAGATGCCCAGCGGGAGAACTGTCATGCAGAGAAAGATGGTGCCCGACATTTAGTTATTCATTCTATCTATTTTCACCCACAAAATTAGAGCTATTTGCCAGCCGCCGTCTGTCTCATGTTACTGCAAGGGACATTTTTCCCCACCTTTAGCTTCTGCCCCTTAAATTCAGCCTATATTATCTGCATGCAGTGTTGGTGGAATGAAAAGTGTCTTTATGGAAAACACCATCTTGTGCAATCTAGCTTATGTTTGTTATGCTGAGCAAATGGCATTTTGGGTTCAGCAAAAGTCATAGCTCTGATATTTTTACGCTTTGATTGTGTTTCCACAAACAAAGACGGGTAATACGGAGCAGGAAAAGTCTAGTTAATGTGCATTTTGATGTAGATAAGTGAGCATTTAGTTTGATGGATTTAATGTTAGACATTTTTCAGGCTATGAAGATGTTTCAGAAGCCAATATGTGCAATGCTAACAGCTCATTTACATTTGAGTTCCATAATGTTGCACACTGGACAGTCTAATTTGTCATTTCAGGCATGTTGGGGATAATATAATAGAGTGTATTTCCCTTGGGACAAACTTCTCTAATTCAAAACACAAATGAGCAGAGTTAAATCTCTTTCTCACAAAGACGTAATGAATCACATTGTGTTGCAGCCCTATATATTAAGGGTATTTATAAAGCCGTTTTGTTTTGAAGGACCAGACATTGTCACATTTTGGCGGGTCTTTAGCACTCTGCTTTTTATGGAGTCATTAAAAACAAAACAGCATAAACTAGATTTTCTCATAATGGTGCCAGTCTCAGGTCTAGAAGCACCTATGAGATGCGTTGTGGTTGGTTAAAAACAGCCAGCAACATTAATCAAAGCCACATTAATGAGTAAAGTGAGGGATTTAAGTGTAATGTGATGGACTGAAACATTTACGTAATGAACAGTACTCACATTCAATAGGCAGCCAACAGTAACTTTCTGTGTTTCATTTGCACAGGGATTTTCACAGTTGGGGTGACATGCATTTTTCCATTGTGTATTCCCATGTTCTCACTAGGGACCCTTAGGAACCTAACCTCTTGATTTCAGCATACTGGATCAAAAGGTTGCCGGTGTCCTCAGGCTTAGCCTGAAGCCAGACACTCGCCTAAATGGTAACACGCTTTCCTTGTTTAAAAAGAAAAAAACCCTTAATCAGCTAAATGAATGTTAATAAAGCACTTCAAAGCACATTTGGGGATAATGTTCAGGTTCTCAGGACACTGTTTCTGTCCTATTACAATCCCAAATCAAGTTGTTTGGTCATCCTAGTTTTATTGTATGTTTTGAACGGCATAAGTTCATCTTTAAAAAAAAAAATCAAACATTTGGTTGGTTCCAGGTGTTCCACCTTTTTCTTGACCATCCTATAATTCTTGAACAAGAGCCCATGTCTTGCAAAGTCAGCACATAACAATGCAACCAAAATGGCTGATCTGACCTTCACAAAAATGCAACTTGTATTGTTTTCTACAGTGATAAAAGAGAAAAGTCTGCATTTTTGATGTCATCGATACAAGACCCTGTATTGTTGTTGTTGTTTTGATGGGCGGCTGTGTTAAAGTCCCACTAGACATTTCCGATTGTACTCAAGTCTGCTCTTTGACAGTCAAGGACGTATGATCTCCTTTGAAGCTGTCTAATGTATCTTTTTCCTGTTTAGTTTCCTTACTGAGGGGCGGATGTTTATCACAGTTATAAATCTTTTGAGAACCAAAGTGGACTTTGGCTGAATTAGACCATCTTTTCCCTCCTCCGTTTTCAGGATTTATGTTTCTGGCTGATTTAATGCATTGTTCCTCTATGTAATTTATAGATCCGGTGTTAAATTGACTCTCCACTGTAGGGCTAATAAATCTGAAACACCAAGTTCGGCTGATAATTTCAGACAAAGGTTAATTTTAACAAATTTAATATATGTTATAATATATACAGCAAACCAGCTAAACTATTTGATTTAATATGCATATTTGGCTAATTTAAATGAAAGCATTTATTTACTTACTGCACTTATTTATTTGTATTCGGTGAGACATTTTAGTCAGTCCAATATGCACATTAAATCTTGATGAATATTTTAATTAATTTGATTGATTTGCTTGTTACAGAATAATAAATAAACCAGTTATAGAATCTAAAGAAGTGTTTTGTCAAGATTATGATCTCTGGTCACGTGAAGCACACTGTCAGTCTTTTCTTCCCCATCTGGCTATTGCTATGCTGTCTAAAACTCAGTCGGGAGATTTATTTTCGATTGAAGCTGAACCTGGGTGTTCTTTTCCAGCGGGCTCTGGAGGGCTCTCACGCTGTCCTTTTCCTTATCACTTCACATGCAGGCGGCTGCAGCATCCATTTGAACGGCAACTGTCTGGTTTATCCTCAGCTTTCATCTCTCGTGGTAGACCTGTGCTCAAAGAACTGCAGCAGCAGCACCGATTCAGCCCACTCGCCTCATCTCGGAGGCACAGACGCTGTGCTGTCGGGAAAATCAAATGTCTGTCATATTGTTAATGACATGTGCATTTAATCGCATGTTGTTGAGTGACACTTTTTTTTAATCATCTTGCCTCAGTGTTCTCCAGCTCCTACTCAGTCCGAAATATCGGCAAAATCTAGATTTGTGGTTTTCGTGAACGAATAAAAGCACAAACCAGGCCCGTACAGCTTTAGAGTTGTGCTGGCAGTATATTTGGTAGATGGGAATTTTAGATATGTTCCGTGAAGTATTGTGTCAAGCAGTGTCCGGTTAACAAGCGTAAGAGGAAATCCTTGTTCCCAGTCAAGAGGGATTAAGTAGGGCTCCATTCTCTCCGCTCTCAGCAGTCATTTTCTCTGTTCGGTGTGGAGAACATGGGGATGTGAATAGACTTCAGCCATGTATACTGGAACTGTTACACCTGCCAAGATTAAGGAATTAATGGCTGTGCATGGAGTCATGGAATCGCTCAGCCCTCCAGATTTTGTACGTTTGTGTAAAGTCTTGCATCTGTTAACATTTTTTTTTTATTGATGTTAACACTAACTACACTGGCTCACTTCCTATTAAATATGACCTTCTTCTATCCAGGCAAATGAATGTTATGAAATCGTTCAGCCCTTTGTAAAATGATTTATGAATTTGTACAGTCTGTCAAGGTCTATTTCCACTTCAAAGGGCCGTCTAATGAACAAAGTTTGTGTCTCGCCTTGGGTCCCCTTGATGATTTTCTGATATATGAATCAAAGTGTTACTGAAATTGCCATAGTTTAATATATTGTTTATATTTAAGCCCATTTCTTCATTTTAGATGCCTATTATTGCTTGAACTATCTGCATATTTATTTCTCTGCATAGACATTAATTTTATACTGCTTGTGACAGTTAAATGCAATATTTGGTTACTGTTTCAGTGAAAATGACTTTTATTCCTTTTGTTGTACTGCAAAAATATGATAAAGCTACCGTTAGCAAAAACAAATCAGCATAGCAATATTAATATTTCATCAAAAGTAGTATTAATAATGCAATATCTTGATGCTATTTCTGCTACAATTAATAACTTAGGTGAATGACACTGGTTGGGGTTTTAGCAAACCAAGGAGAATCTGTGGTGTAATATACTTTTTTTTTGCATACATAACTTGGGTGCGCAAGGCTTCTGATATCATTCATAATATAGTTACTTTAGCCGTGCAAAAACATTCCATAATGGTGATTAATACTGCATTTGTAATCATAATATTTTATTATCATAATTATAGGTTCTTAGCACAACTATGTTTCTACTTATTTACCTTCAGCTTGCAAACTCACAAAAAATAGCTTAATTAAAAAAATTAAACGGATTGAAAGTGGTTTTACACAATGTTGCAAATAACATTATTACAAGATTATAGCTTGTAAAAACTGTGCACATTCTTGTAAAACTCAGAATTACAACTTTTAAAGTTGTACCTACTGACCACTGCAAGAGTCTGTTGGATAATAAAGTACTGTAGATGGAAAGTACATTGACACTATGCTAGAATGATCATAATTATGAGATTCTGACTTGTAAAAAGGCATTGACATTCTGGTAAAGCTCATAAAAGCAACTTGTAAAGTTATACCACCTGACATCTGCAAGAGTGTGGTGGATAATAAAGAGTATGGAAAGTGTGTTGGCACCATGTATGAATGTCAGTCCTTTGTTTTCCTTTGGAACAAAAATTTGAATATTTCTGATTAAATCTGAGAGCTTTCTGGCCCTGCTTAGACAACAATGGAACTGTCATGTTCAAGGACAAGAGAGGTAGTAAGGACACGATTAAAATAGTGATAACAGTAGTTCAACCTTAATATATAACCTCATAACCTTCAACCTCGTTATTATTTGTTTTGGGGGTTTTTTTGCCTCCAAAAAGTATTCTCACACCTTCATACAATTTTGGTTGAACTTGTGTCATATGGATTACTTTAACAATGTCTTTACTACCTTACTGGGCCTTGAACGCGCTAATTAGGGATGGGCACTTAACCACAACCAGTGCTACATCATAAAAGACTGAAGTATCCATAAGCTCTGACGTTTAACGGTTCTGCTATCTGTACTGCAGAAAAAATACATTTCCTCTTTATTGCTAAATAATCATTATCTAGCTATTTTCTAATTGCTTATGTTGGCATCCTTCCAAAATAACGACATGAACACGTAAGGTTCACATAAGGTTTCTCTAAATTGGTATGTTATAATAATGTTAAAAATTTAATAAACACACATTTTGGTTACATTAAAAATAGTCATATAAATATTTAGAGTATTTTTTCTGCAGTAGCCTAAATAGATTTTAAACACTTAAAGGTGCCATAGAATGAAAAACTGAATTTACTTTGGCATGGTTGAATAATAACAGTTCAGTACATGGACATA
>JAUCMU010000001.1:15970352-15998363 GCA_032275025.1 Enteromius treurensis
ATGGTAAGTTATGGGCGGGTATATGCAAATGTGGTGAGCGTAACTATTACGCCTCTAGACTGTTACGTAACAGTCTGCGTTGTGTTGGAATTTGACCGTTTTTCAGTCGTCTTTTGCAAACACTTGATTTATATAAGAAGTAGGAAACTATGGTTTTTGAGACTCACTATATGTTATGTCCATGTACTGAACTGTTATTATTCAACCATGCCAAGGTAATATCAGTTCTCCATTCTATGGCACCTTTAAAATGCCTTTACAGTACTGCATTTAAAATAGATGGATAATAATAAACTATGCTTATTAAGAAAGAAGAAGATAATAGAAAACAGGGAAAGTGTAAGATATAAAGCAGAGCTTACCTAAAAATAAATTTGTAGTGATTAAATAAATTTACTTTATTTAGTGTACATTGCAAGAGGTTCCAATCTTTACACAGTTAACAAATTTATTTGAATGTGTTCTAATAAAACTAACATTAGCTAAAGCTGATTGTTTAGCTGCATTTCGCAACTTTTTTGGTTAAAGCTGCAGTTAAAAACTGATAGTCCTCTTTCAGCCTACCTGCATGCCCCAACTGTATCCACTCTCCATTCTTTTACAGGAAAATAGTTGTTTATTTTTTTATTTTACAATTATTTGTTTTGTGTAATATTTGCTCAATCGTTGTTGTTTGTTAGGCTACAGATTATTATTTACCATATTTTTTATTTTTTATTTAAATGTAGTTAATTCTGTTCTCTATTTGTTTTTTTTTTTACCAGATCGATGTATGGTATCGATAAATGTATTAAAACCCTAGTGCTAATTGTGCTGCTGTCTGCCCGAAAGCTCTTGGATTTCATCTAAAATATCTTAGTTAGTGTTGTGAAGATGAACAAAGTCCTATGGATTTTGAACGATTCTGTCATTGTACAAGCTGAATGGCATGCGGAGATTGAAGAGGAGCAGAGACGTGGAGGAAAACAACCAGAGACATTTATTAAAACAAAAAATCTGCCACGGCGGATCTGGACTTCTGGACGGCCACGGTGAATCAGGACCCTTGGGCGGCCACAGCAGATCTGGACTCCTGGACGGCCACGGCGGATCTAGAGCCTCAGGGAGCCATGGCTGGATCCCCATCCCACCCCTCCCCATCAGGACCCAGGCATACCTGCCCCCGTGGGGATTTGGATCTGCAAATCTGACCAACACTGTAAATCCAGAATGGGAACCTGCGGAATGAATCGGCTCTCTTGGCCGAAACTCTGGAACCGGACTGGGAAATCACGGACTGGAATCCGCGGGAATCAGGGCTGGCATCTCTAACCAACACTCTGGGTCCGGACTGTCTCCTGGCCTAAACTCTGGGACCAGACTCAGACATCACGGACTGGAATCTGAGGGAAACTGGATCGGCTTTCCTGGCCGAAACTCTACAGTCAGACTTGCCAATGACGGACTGGAATCCGCTGGAATCTGGATTCATTCTGGCCGAATGTGCAGAACGGAATCCGTGGGGATGTTTGCTGTTTGCTGCTCGGCCTCGGCGAGTTTTCTGGCAGACTCGACTCGAGTGACACTCTCGCTGCGGATCGGAAGATCGTGGTGCTCCTCCTGTCTGGGCCTGGACAGAGACCAGGCTGAGAAACACAGCCGCCTACTGGGTGGTGATAGCATGTGCTGGAGTCAAAGTCCGACCGCTCAGCTAGTTTATAGAATCCTTTGGCATAATCCTCAAACGTAGGGTCTTGGAGGGTCAGCATGTTAAATGCGGCAGCAAACGTCATCTCCCTAGTAGCCGTCGGTTGTTCTGTCATGTTGCGAGCTGAATGGTGTGCTGAGATTGAAGAGGAGCGGAGACATGGATGAAAACAACCAGAGACATTTATTTAAACAAACTTGAAAAACCCTAGTGCTAATTGTGCTGCTGTCTGCCCGAAATGAAACACAGGCAAGAAAATAAGGACATTGTGCACTACCCATAAATACACATGGAAACACAGGGGGAAACTCAAAACACCTGTGACAAATGGCAAGAAACAAATCAACACTAATGACATAGGTGGGACTACAAATCAAGACAAGTGCTAAATCAAAACAAAGGTAAAACAGACAGACAAGACAACGTAATTAATGACAGAATTTTCATATTTTAGTGAACTATCCTTTTAAGCATTATATAATATTTTATTTTTATTTAATATTATAACCTATTGTCTTAAGGCAAGCTTAAACTGAAAAAAAAATCAAGCACAGAGTTGAGTAGCTTTTTGTGCATTTTTTTTGTGTAAATTTTGTGTAAATACCGGTACTTGATGTATTGTGATATTGTTCATTGATGACTTGACATTCCACAAATTAATTTAGCTGTTAACATTGTTGCCATAGAAACACATTCTTAGTCTGAGGATGTAAACAACTGCAAGTAGAACATCCGGGTTGCCATGTACTGTAGTAATTACAGTAATTACAAATTGTAGTGAACACAGTAAGAGAGGTTAAGCAGACAGGGTCCCTATGCAGATGTCGAAGTAGTACCAGTTTTAAGTGATGTTTCAACATGCCCTTATTCCCTACACAGTGCCAGTAAACGTGTGTATGTACTGCACGCTCCCTTCAGATTGGAATCTCACATAGGATGACAGAACCCTATGAAGTTTAATCCACAGGGAATACACCTGTAATGTACACTCAGCACTGGACTGACCTCAACATTCAAATACCTGTTATAGTCACAATTTTGTGCACTAAACCATCTATATATATATATATATATATATATATACACACACACATATGCATCAGTCGTTCTGTTATCTGTCATGTGCCTTATGTTACTTATTTGTCAACCTTATTGTATATTGGAATAGGTTTTACTTTATACAGACACTGTAAATTTGTACAATTTTGTCACTGGGACGGTACCTTTTCAAACGGTACACTTTTGCACCTATTAGGATTAAATATGTACACTTGAAGCACTAATATGTACCTTTAAGGTACCAAAATTAATATTTTAGGTACGAACAAGTACTATTTTAAAAGGTACTGCCCCAGTGACAGCTTTTGTACCTTTATTTCTAAGAATGTACAGCAGTTATTGCACCCTTTATAGTGATCATCAGACATATTTCACTGTGTGTGTGTGTGTGTGTGTGTTCATGCACAAAAAGCAGTCTTTTTTTTACTCATAACTCCCCCCCTCTAAAATCCTTCAAATGTAAAGTCTTCCTCAGGCAAACAATTCATCTGTTTCTCCTCAGATGAACACTCATTTGTCACATTTCACAATTAGCTGCAGGCATGGCATTTAGCTCATTGCATTGTGATTAGAATAACTCATTGTGCTTGTCCTCCACAGCATCTGCACACATGACTGCGGAATATTAGCATGCCCATTATTTGTCACTCCATCAGTTTAAACTCATGCTGAATACATTTGATGGAAACTATATTTGTTCGGTGATTTGTGTGTGGCTGTCATCCAGTATTCATCCCAGCCATTTATTTATGTCACTTGCTTTATGGTGCATTAATTTTGTGTGCAACACAGTTCACTTGGGGATCTTGGGTAGGCTGGTTTGTAGCACTTGAACCAAAAACAAAGCGCAAACTATTTGTTACATTTAGCAAATCATTTTTAATACCGCTTTACCCAGCCCAAGGGGTAACTCAAACTGCAACTATGAGGGTCTGTAGACCCTTCCCCTGAAAGGCAGCTAACACCTCAGAAAGACAAAACAGACCTCTGATTCCTGACTTTTTCCTAAAATTAAATTAAAATTAATCCTCATGTCATTGTGTATATTGTTATTGCCCTTATATACTGTCTTGTGTTTGGTATACTGTTTTATGCATGTTTATGATAGATCACTAGCTAATATCACCTCATAATATCAACACATTTTGTGTTTATCTAAGGACTCGTCTTCAGATGATCTAATTGGGAGCGTTTGCTATACGTTGATATCTTTGCAAAATTCAATATTTTAAGAAAGTTTTAAGAATTCATGTAACTCAAGATCCACGGATAGCAACAGATCTCTCTCTCAGCTCTTCTTTCATCTACCAATCATCAGAGTCAGGACATCTTTGGAATTCATCACTCTTCAAACCACTCTTCTAAAACCTTGGAACCATCAGGATTTCGACACTGCATCAGACCCTCGTCAACAAGGCAACACAAGTATCATATATACTGTATAACTAAACAAAACAGAGGTTTAGTATTAGTTGTAAAACTAAATATTTACAATTAATATACATTTCCCTTAATGAGCTAATATGCTACAGGTTGATGGGTTGGACTAATTAATAAATTTTTGAAGGGACGTACAGCAGACAGTCAAACCCAGAGTTAGAGTAGAATTAAAAACAACAGCTCATTCCCAAAGGGCTATAAAGTAAAATCCTGTAACATGACAGTTACAGCCTTAACTGAATGTAAGACCTTGGCATTTGACCCCCAATTTTCTCCGGGGGTAATGTGGTAGCAGACCCTTTAGTTTGACCTTAGAGCTTGCAACACTCCCTGTGAACATGTATTTGAGAGGCTGACCAAACTGGCTGTTGCAAATAGTAATGAGTTGTCACACATCCAGAGTTAGAAATTACTCATGAGTAAATGAACGAGTCCAGCTGATGCATATTTCACAGTGTTGATGTGAACTTCAGTTTTAGTTCAGTATTGCATGAGTCACTGTCTAGAAATTTCTTTTTGTAACCTGTGAGAGTTATAATAAGCAAAGCGGGTCCATATGCTCAAAGTTAGGGCATTTTAAATTATGTTATTTGTAGTATCAGTCATTGGTGTCTCAGAGCAGAGGGATTATTTCTATCATAGTTCATATAAAACCAAATGCACTGTTTATTGCTGAAATTATATGAAAAAGGTAATTGCATTCTTGTTTCTATCAGAACAACAGTATGGCGTTCATATTACATTTATCACCTTGTGAGCGTCGTAAAACCTGCTTGCTTTTCTCTCTTTCAAAGCCATTGGCAGAATTTAATCTATGTGGAAGATTGAGATGGCTCATTCTTCTCTGTCACAGCCAATATGCTGCATCAAATGATTTGATTGATGTGCTGCACCGTAATAATTAAGAGAAAGAGACATTTTTCAGAGTGCATTTTTGCCTTGAACGAATGATTTTCTTTAGTGTAAGTGCAGTCGAATGCTTTGGCAAGATATGTGCTGTTGTGTGTGTGTTTTTAAGGTAGATTTATCATTGTATATACATTTACAGTTTGCTATATGTTTCCAAATATAGATTACGTTTAAGGTTCTAAGTAAAGAAGCAGACTCTTCTCATGAGAAACAGTGGATATTTTTACGTTGTCCTCGGTTACCTGCTTTACTGTGCTTGCCAATCGCTGTCCATGGTGCTGAAACAAACTAGGCTTTGTATGTAGAGATGCAAATCATTGCAATCATGGTTTTGTTACAACAGCTTTCATCTCTCTCTCTCTCTCTCTCTCTCTCTCTCTATATATATATATATATATATATATATTATATAGATAATATTCTGCAGCATTATGCATTCAATAACAGAGCAGGCTGTGCCTAATGGCCCCCTCTGTTGGTGGTTGGAAATTCAAACCATACCAACACAAAGTTCATTATTTTTGTACATTTTATTTACAACAGCATAGCAAGGAAAAACATCTTAGTAAGACTGTGTATCAGTGCTTTTAAATATTCAGGACCAGATCCAACCAAGTACTGACACAATTCATGAAGATCTGCAATTCACTTAGAAACATCAGGTGATCCCTTGTGTAAGCTGTCTCCATATGCTGTGCTGCAGTTGCCTTTGGCGTAAGCATACCCCACCCCACCCCATCTGTCTCCCTTTCGTTTCCATCAAGTATAGCAGCATTCAATAATAAATAAACAGCTTCAAAGAAATGTGTGCTTCTTCAATAGAGACTCCAATCCAAGCAATAAAGAAAAGAAAGATCCTGATCATGAGTCAGTCTTGATTGACTTATTCGGCATGAAGTATTTTTCGAGCAAATCAGCAGAATTAATGATGCACTCTGAACAAAAGATTCTTAAAGCAATATAATGCTAATATGCTAAGTTTGAATATTAAAAAATGTATAGACAAAGTATACAGTATCACAAACAAATAAACACACACACACACCAATAAAAATGATTCAAACTAAATAAATATAAAATAAACAAAAGGAATTTTAATAAACTTAGTTTACAGAGAAAAATAAAATACAGCGCTGTGCATATTTAATAAATATTATATAAATACATTGTGTTGCATCATGCCAAATGCGATCAAAGTCTATACTTCACAGATTTTCACAGCAAACTAAGATAAGTCACGTACAGGATTTATACATATATTTCTCTAAAAGTATTGTACAAGTATTGCCTTTTGTGTTTTATTAAATATTAATATTGTTACTTAAGCAATTATATATATTAGTTATTAGTTGGTTATTTGCTTTTTTCATGTACTAACATTTACTAACACTTACTAACACGTTTACAGTGTTTATAACAGCTATTTTTCAACATGACAAACAGAAGTAGACAAATCAGAGAAATAAACAAGATTGATGACTTGAACGTTTGAACACGTTTGCGTTTAAAGATCAAGTAAAGCTACAGTTCGCCAGCTCAAAGCAAAGCTAAGAATCGCTCACCTCTTGACTCTGTGAGCTCGTGTTGGTGTAAAGACTGCTGCTTCACTGTGCTGTCCCACACATCGGAAAGCATCGCCCGACTGCGAGGATGTTTTCATATTAATGCGCAGCACACGTGGGTTATAACCGCAATATCTAAAGCTGAGGGCAATGAGAAGTCGCCCAAGGAGGAAAGAGAAAGAATCCGTAAACCTTCAGTAGGTGGGACGCGCGCGAGGGGTTTAATGAAGAGCACGAGACGGTTTCAAATTGTAGCTCGAGCGCATTGCCACAGATAAAAACGTAGCGCTCGTCGTTGTTCTGTAATTATCGTACTCGGAAACGTTCCCCGTGTGTGTCTTCAACAAAGGAGAGGGGATTACCGAGCAACATATATGTCTCAACATGCAAATAACCCTCTACTGTAAGTCTTGTGGTAGTATTGCTTACGCGCGTTGCGTCTCGCGTGACTGATACAAAACGAGCTCATCTGCTATGTTTTGTCTTAGCGCTACTTGCTGTTACAGAATTGTCTTGTTTATTGATAATATATGATTATTCTATAGCGTATTCGGTTAATGTTTGCATAATTGCGTATGCCAGTTAAGAGACTGCTAGTGTTGCTCTCGAGCCTGAGATTAATACGCGTAATAAGTCTGTGTTGCTCCGCTTCGTTTTGGAGTGTTTGTTTCTGTGACGCGGCGACTCTGTCTTCCTTGCAGGTGAAAGTTTGTCGTCTTCTACAAGGGGAGATACGGGGCTCGAGTCCACACACGGCAGACACGCGTCTATCTAGCGCTGGATTGTGTCTTATTCGCGTCTTCAAAATGAAGAGAAGGCAAAAGCGCGTTCTGCAAATGGCATTTCTGTTCATGGTGGCTTTAATTTTTCTGCCAAACGTCGGCCTTTGGTCAATGTACAGAGAGAAGAGCCTTATGAAGTCGCATGAGCCAGGAGAGCAGGTGAGTGCAAACATTTAACAGCTATGTGACTCCAGCATTCATGGGTTAAGTTACTGTCTATCAAATCTGGTGCATGCAACCTAATCTATGTAAATAACAAGGTTGGGTAAGCTTCGGCATTTCTGGACTACTGTACAGAAAGATATGCAAATTTTCTGCATGCACTCTTTCATAAGTTTTATTTACCTTTATTTGTTGAGCCTAGGTCATGCTTGAGGTGCTGCAAGTCATACTAGTGCTTTTCTCTATTACTAAATGGGTGGCAGGCAATGTTGATCTTTGAAGAAAAGCTGCAAGCTGTTGTAAAAAAGAATTTCTGTATTCCACACAGCATCAATGTTTTAAAACAGCTTTCAGTATTGATTCTACTCATTTTTTGAAGGGTTAGAAAATGGTCAGGATTTTTATTTTGCCAATCACCCGTCTGAGAGGTACAGTATTGTGCCCTGGAAAATATGGCTTTTGACATCCCATCGTCTCTTACTAATCCAACAGTACTCTGATTAAACTTTTAGAAAACAAAAATGCATCTTTATGCGCCTTCAGTTGTTAATGAATAGTTAACATAACATTATTGTGTGTTTGCCTCCCACGAGATTATGCATTTAGGAGCACTTAGGAAGTCAGCAGTTTTGCCTTGAGGGAAACATAAATCAGCAGTCAAAAATGAAAGAACATTTTCTTGCAAGGCGTGCAGAAATAAAAAGCATGAAGCTCTATCTCATGCTAATATTCAATATTTATTGTTGATCTTTCGCTAATGCTCTCAGAGAGAAGGAGAGAACAATTCAGCCTCCTGAATGTTTGATCTTCAAAAGATTCGGGATTATAGCATCATTTTCATAGGTTGAATTCCTTAATCACGTTTACCTCTTAGAGAACAACATGAGTAAGCTCATTTACTTTGCAACTGCCTGCTGCTTGTGATGAGAGCGCAATCAGTGATTCTCTCAGCCAGATGTCATTGTGGCATATTAAATCCCCTGAAAACGTCTTGCATGTGGAAAATCACTTGGGCTGGGTTGGCTGCACTCACTTACGTACATAACTACTAGATGATGCTTCCTTCTTCTCAACATTACAGAGCTAGCGTTCCCATCTACTAAATTCCCTCGCTCCACGTCCGTATGTCTGCACCCCTCACCAGCTGCCGAGGGGTGCTGTTGGTTCATTTGATTCCGCCCTTGGGTACCTGCTTGCTTTTGGTTTCTGCAACTGTGATGTAGTTCTAGCGCTCAAGGGGAAAATGCTGAGTCTGTTTATTGCGGCTCGTAATTGCTCCTCTCTCATTTGTTTTGCCGGAGTTGCATGACTTTAGCCTTGGGCGAGCACAACTGCACAAATCCAGTCTCTTCATTAAAGTCAAATCAGTGAGCAGGCACCATGTTGTTGACAGGGCCAAAAATACCAGAGCACCTCATGCAGGGCGCTGCCCTTTCACTCTCTGTTGACCTCCCTATTTACGATTTTCTCAAAGAGGCGCTGTCCAGGCAAAACAACCTCAGGAATTATGTAGACGCTTTAATGCAGTTAAAGCCAATGTGACAGGTAGGCCTTCACTTGGAAACATGCGGCAATGCCTGAGATAGCGGACTGACTCAATATGTAGACTCTGTCGTCTGAAAATTTAATGTCTACTAACAAAGTAAATCAGGTCTGCTATTGATTCTCCAGCAGTTTTTAAGAGGATATGATTAGTGGATTGAGGAAAGAGGATGGGGAGGGCAGCGCTGGGATGAGAGCAGTCTGGAATCAGACTCAATCCCCTAATGTCACACTCTTTCCGGACTCAAAAGGAGCTTGAGTTTACCAGCTCAATAGAAAGATCCCAGTGCCTGTTATTGTGCACCTGTCAGAGCGGGAGAGATAATTGACAGCAGAAATATTGTGTCAATAAGCCCCCAAGAATCCCGGTGAATAAGCCCGCCTTGTGTGTCCTCTTTTATTATCCGATAGCAATTACCCATGATTGAATCAGCACTCGGATCCCAAAAATCCTCCCTCAGCGATGTTAAGCGAGGTTTAACAAAATAGCGACGGGAAACGTAGACGCCTCACACTGGGTCCCTTTCTTCTGGGAAGACGTGTGTTGAGTTCTGTCCCTCCTTCCCCGTCAAAATCTCGGCTTCCTGTCCTTTGGGAGACAATCATGTTGAATTAGCTGTGGCGGCCCACTCCTGGCGCGGGTAAACAGCATCTGTGTACTCCGGTGGGTGGTTCGCGCAGCGCCAGTGCTACGAGATGGACGTGTGCTGATAAGCTTGTGTCAGGACTGATAACCTTCCCTCAGCTCCTAACAAGAGCTCACCATTGAGCATGACATTGCCCAGGAGCATTATGAAGAGGCTGTCTATGCAATCCTATCTCGCAGCGCCACTGCTCTTCAGTGTGTTGACAACAACGGGGCGTGCAACTCTGCCACAGATAGAGTGTTGGATAACAAGAGCTTCGACGTTGTTAACTACCTGGGGTGGAAGCACGGCAGAGGCGGAGGGCAAGGTGACCCAAGACTCTTTAAGCTCCCCTGGATCAAGTTTTTAAGCTGACCATGTTTATGTCATTCCAGACGAAAGAATATTATTGTCGCTTTCCATTTGCCTGCAAAGTGACAAGGGGAAGAGAGATGTAGTAATTGCAATTACCCTCAGTGTCATATTAGAGAGATACATTATGGTAATGCACATGTCAAGCTGACGGTGAGAGCATGGGTGAGGAGTACTGAACTGTGGTCTGGGAATGCTGAAAGATAGCACAAATGGTATTGTAGAGAGGCTAGAATCATCAGAGGATAAACACTGTATAGATCTTGTCAGGAGGCATTGTAAGTGTTTCTTGATGAGCAGCACCATTCGGTGTAACACAAGGACAAGGTTCAATTTGAAAATGGAATGGGGTTGATGACATGCAAGTAAATGGCCACTATTTCAGCATGAGAAGGAACAAGTGTTTTTCTCCTCATAATTTCCATTTCGCCTGAATATAAATTAAATTGTGCCATCATGAGGGAGGGGGTCTTAGTCAGCCAAGTGATCGGTACCAGGAGAGATGATGTAATTGAATATTCCACCTTGCAGTGATAGTGTCCAGGTCTTCAAATCACATAGACCATATATCCTTTCTCTACAATCCCATGGCATTCTGTTATCGAAAGTCATCAGCGTCACATTGTTTCCTTATAATTGCGTTCTTCCCTGAAAAAGGGTGAAGATAATTGGATTTCTTTGTGTACGAAAAAAAGAAAGAAATTTGATGTCTGGCTATTTTTACTTTCGTTAATGTGGACTAGCATGCACAACACTGTTTTAGTATTCCAAGCCCAAGTTCATAGGATTTAGACTTGGCCTAGACTCGGACTTGAATGACCCAGGGCTACTTTTCCCAAAAGTATCAAGAGCCAAAGTAAATCATAGACCCATTGCCACCAGTGGTTTCTACAATCAAACTTATCTCATGATCCTTTTGAGAAATGCAGCCAAGGTCTCCGGTCTACTCATAAAAAAATAGGATTCTAGACTCGGACTTGAGATGGACTTAATTCAGTCATGTCCGGAATCAAATTCTACAGAACAGATGCACAAACCCACCTTCCTTCATACACACACTTTGCTTTCGTGTTAAACATTCTGCTCTCTGTCATTACCCCCTGCAGATGCACTTGATGGCCCGTGCCCCTAATATGAACAGCGGCGTGACCCTCTCGAGAAAGAGACAATTTAAACTTGATTACTCTGATGTGCCTCATGAGGTGAGGATGGAGCAATGTCTCGGGCTATTCACCGTGGCTCCCAAGAGTAATGCGCATTTCATATTGAGTGGTAGCCATATAGCAGAGCAGGGTAATATAAAACCACTTACTCTCAGACTCACAAAACAAAGGGACATGGACCTTTCCAGTCTTGTGTGTTTGGCACCTCCATTAAGATAATAACACTATTACAAGAGATTGAAAGCCTCTGAAGAGCTCTTATTTTCTCTCTTGGTCTTTAGCCATGAGAGTGACGTGCACACAGACACACGCACTCATGTTTATAATAGCCATGGCCATGTGCATGACTGCTAGGTGTATACTGATTAGACAAAATTGAACTAATGTATTTTTTTATATAGTTTATCTGTTGCAAAATATTGTGTTCTTATTGATAAAGTGAGTAGATGGGATAAAGGGAAAAACAAATCGCACATATTCATTTACTAATTTATTATTATCTAGTTGACATTGTCTTCATGAGTACATCCATCGTATTCAGACTTCTTGATTGTAATGATATAAAACTATGTAGGTCCAAATTATGTAGCTGTCTTCTAAAACTTCCAAAAAAATAAGCGCACATATTAAACAGGCATCTGGGTGATAGTGAGATTACAGGTAAACATAATAGCTATAAAAGTATTAAGTATTCGTTATATATGTCAATGTTATTGTACATTATGTAAGTGTCTGTACGCAGCAGTGTGTTAATCTTCTCTTTATTTGTCCTGAGGTGATCTAAGAACTCTTTGTGTTGAATTATGGCCGTATGAACTGGCAGATTTCACTGACTCCTCCACCCGAGTGATTGTTATCTAAGGAAAGTGAGGTCTGTTATATTTTATGGCTCCTCTCTGAGCGTGTGGAGATTTATGGCATTCAAATCTGTCGTGTAAGGTGATATTTGTCATTGGCAAAAAAATACAGTAAAATTGGGCAGCCGGTTTTATGGTGTAGCCCTGTAAAGGATGTTATTATCAGACCTGAGGGATAGTGGGTGATTATGCAAAATGTGTGGCTAATGTACAATTTAGAATCAGCTTTTGATGATTTTTCCACCTTCAGATGGTTTATTTGAGCCATATATTGGCTGACCAGAGAGTAAATGTTTAGGACCTGCCGACATGCATTGTAATTTACCATATTTATGGGAAAGGTATGGAAAACTATGGAGACTATTGAGTTACAGAATTCAGAGTATAGTTATTCATTAATGCATTGGCAGGAAAAAGTGGCATTTGGCTGCAGATCTTGTTTAAAACAGGAAGCAGTCAGTTACATTTACAGACAGAAAATTAAAGAAGCTTTTCATATCCTTAGTGACTCAAGGTTATGTCATTTTTTTAAGTGATTTGTGTTCTTGCTGTTTATTCATCATCGAAACCCAGCCCCTCTTTCAAGGTTAAGGTGGAAAAGGTCATGTGAAGCAATGTAGTTCTTGCATTGTTTGTTAGAAGCGATGATTTACAATCAATCTCATCTCTGTGCATTTAATCGACATGCATGCTCTCTTGAGCTTTCATTTTTGTGGAGTAATAATATCACTCCCATGTTTTCTCAGCTCAAAATCCCATTGAGTTCAACTTGTTCTCAACTGCAGTGTCTCACACTGTCTCAGTAGTATTTTTTTTATGATTCACTAAATAAAATTAAAATGCCCTGTTATTGTCTAT
Organism: Enteromius treurensis; assembly: GCA_032275025.1. Taxonomy (NCBI): domain Eukaryota; kingdom Metazoa; phylum Chordata; class Actinopteri; order Cypriniformes; family Cyprinidae; genus Enteromius; species Enteromius treurensis. The sequence goes on from JAUCMU010000001.1 coordinate 15,983,372, forward strand.
CTGACAAGATTAGAAAAAAATTTATTATAGTAGACCTATAGAAACGTTTTTTTTTCTAAGTGTATTTGATGTTTCCACATATTATTTCAACAGTGAGACTATTTTAAAGTCATTTCATGAACACCATTTAAAGCTTTACCTTCTTACCATTTCAAATGAACTTGATTAGTATCTTTTAATATTGCGAGAAGTCCTCTAGGCTTGTTAGAGGGTCATAAAAATACATTTTCAAATTAATTTATTCTTCTTTAAAAATGAACTATTTCTCCCCTCTCCCTTTATCTCTCTCTATCTCTCTCTCTCTCTCTCTCTATTGCGCACGGACCAAATAAAGTCAGCTTGGGCTCACTAACAAGAAAGACCTTGATGCTTATTAGGATATTTTTGAGTCATTTTGAAACATTATCCAGTTTAATTAATGCCCCACAGAACATCTTTGATCTCTTAATGGGGAAAATAGGCTCTGACTATGATGAATGTTTGCTAGGTGTTGTCAGTGAATCTTTATTAGAGGCTGGAGGTGTCTTTCCATTATGCTAGTTGCTGAATTCATCAAGGATGAACCTATGTTTAGTAGCCATACTGCACAGCCAGATATATGATAGAACTAGCAAGGGAACAGCTTGAGACCAATCACACCACTGTAGGGAAAACTGAGACAGATATTAGTCTTTAAAGTTGGGAGCCAGTTGCTGCCCACAGCGCCAATTTATCTTGAGGTAAGGCCAATGTATGTGCAACAGAGGAACGGGTGGGGGGTGCTGAGGGAGGAGAGGTATACAGCAAGATGTGTCACAGAAGAGGGAAATAGCAAACAGCTATTATTGCCATCTGCACCCTCAGAGAGTTGCACTGACCTGAGTTTTTTTTTTTTGTGTGCTTGCTTTTCGATCTGGGTAGTTTGATGGTCTTACTAATGTACAGTACATACAGTAAATAATGCACATGATATATTTTGTTTTATTTGACTTTATATGTAGCATCTTAGTTTTAATTTTTAATCATTGCATGACAATTGGAATAAACAACAGGGCCCTGTATGAACTTGCCAAAACGGAGAAGTAGAAGATCCTACTTCTTCTTCAAGTGATTTGTTAAACGTTAACAATCAAGATTATTTCAAGACTCAAAACCCCTAATTTGCCTTCCCACAAATCAAAGCTTTAAAAAGGATTGAAGTCAAAGCAGAAAGTCTTAAATTCTTAAAGTCTTGTTAAAAAATCCTCAGTAGTTTTGTTTTGTTTTGTAAAACAAATATCTAAAGGTCAATGACGATATATATTTGTTTTGTTTGTTTTTCAGTGAAATGAAAAGTAATGATGATCTGTTTGATGTTGCATTTATAGTGATAATTCACCCACAAATTTCAATTCTGTTATTAATTACTAATCCTCATACCATTTCAAACCTGTAAGACCTTTATTCGTCTTTGGAGCAAAAATTAGACAGCAATGCAGCCATCATGTTCAAGGCCCAGAAAGGTAGTAAGGACATCATTCAGAGTGTGCATGTGACCATCAGTGGTTCAACTTTAATGTTACAAGCTACAAGAATGTTGTGTGCAAAGAAAACAAAAATATAACTTCATTTAACATTTTCTTTTCTTCCATGTAAGTTTTCTGCATGCATTCATGAGAGTAGGTGCTGATGACAGACAAGACGACATTCTACTGTAGAACATCTATCTCTCAGTTCATTGTCTGATATTTTGGTTAAAAAAAGTGAGGTGAGGCAAAAAATTGCAAGTTGTTTACCAAAGCTGTTATGTACAGTGTGTGTCCTCTTCTGCTTGTAAACAGAATGTTGGCTCCTGCATCAGCAGCACCAAATAGTGGAGTAATGTCATATGGACTATTCTAACAATGTCCTGATTTCCTTACTGGGTAGTAAAATGTTTCAGTGGCTTTGCTGTGTATTCAGGGACAGAAATATCTCAACTTAAGGATGTCAACTTAAACAACCTAAGGATAAGTGTTTAATGACATCATTTTCGTCATTTGAGGAATTATCCCGCACGTCCATTTCACTCTGAAGCACAACACAATACATTGAATGCATTGCTGAGACTTTTTTACCTTACTGGTAAGTCACACTTACTTGTTTCATCTTAGTTTGGTATCAGTGTTGGGTGTGCTGCTGCGACCGCATAACTGTCTTGAAGCCGCATGCAGCACCAGCAATTGATCCTTTTGAAAACGTGGCTTTGTGTTACTCAAATTACACTTCAACTCTCTATCGATCGGAATGCTGGCTGCAGCCTTCGCATCGCGTAGTGTTGTTATTAAGCTAATTTATCCTTGGAATCACAGAGTAGAAAGTTGAATTAAGTGTGCAGTACAGTTAAATTACTATTCCTGTACTCAATAGCTAATACATAAATATTTAGCCACGGAATCCCCGTGCAGGTCTACATCTGCCGTGCTGCCAACTGTTCATTATGTAGAAATAAAGCACAGCAGACACATGCATCAAAGCCCTAGTTGACATCTGGCTGTTCTCACAAGCTCTCCGGGTCATTAGAAGACAAGCTCCTCTCTCCTCAGGCTGCTGCTCCTTTGCTTTCCTCTTATTTATGACATCACGCGAACTCATAAAGTCCATCCTAATTACACTTCACTCTTAAGATTAATAGCCGATCTCAGCCAGACGCATCTGCCAAGTTTACCTTTTTCCCACACGACTGATGGATGATTCGGTGGCTCCTCGAGATTCCCTGTAGCCACTGGACGGAGGTTTATTAGTCAAAGAATTGGAGCGGCCACAAACACCCTCATTTGGCCTTCACAACACGTCTGGACCTACTTGAAAACAATTTCTTGGCTGACGCCGAAGTGATTTGTCTCACCTTTTTGTCCCGAATTAATTTCCTTTCCCTCTGTTCTCCCGCGATAATCATTGTCTGTATCGGTTCAAAGTACTAGTAGTTGCCTTTCTTTTAACTCTGCGCTCAGAGGACATTTCTCCTGCCTTTCATGCCGCTGCTAATGTGGGATCATTGCTTTAAAGAGAGATTTCAATGGCCCTCACCTTAAAGGTTACATCTAAAGGGGGTTGTTAAACTCTGCATGGGTGAAAAACTTGATGATGCTTTGAGTGAGTTCCATCTCTCAATCTTACAAGGCCTCTTATAGCACTAATGGTGACATGAGCTGATAATTACTTGATGAAAGTCTTTAATGGTCTCCTGATGTAACCTCTCAGTCCATGTATTGCTTTAGAAATATTGCAGATCTCGTCTTTCCCCCCTCACTTCCAGTCCTTGTACACTGTGCTCTTTGCTTTGATGTTGCAGCTTTATTGATATAAATCTTTGTTGTTGCTCTCAGTTCAGCTCCAAGCTAATACAGAAAACAACTTTTTTGGCCTTATGTTTTATCCTTGTTTGTAAAATCACTGGATTGTGACCTAATGAATAGACTATGAATAATAAATAAGAGACAATAAAAAACACATTTACAAGGCTGTATACTACTCTTGAGCGGAGAAGGAAGATTTTTAGATGTTTATCAAGTTTGTGGTTGTTTTTGATGTGTATTTTTATATATCAGAGGCAGTGGTTTGGTGGCGCAGTAACCATCTGAAGTTTAAGATTTTACTGTAAATGTACCATCATTTCTTGTATGCTTCCTGGTTAATGCCATGTGATGCAGATACGTGAAGTGTGATTCTAACACAGTTTTTTTTTTTTTTATTATGTTTGCATAGACCCTGAAATTTACATTATTAATGTATCTATTATTAATGTACAAATCTGTATCAAATGTCGAATTCATGCAATTAATAGGTTTATTTTACTGCATTTATTTAATGGGAATGTGGCATCACATTTATTTAATAATTTTTTTTCTGATTTTACATTATTCATTTGTTTGTTTGTGCATTTATTTGCCTGTTTTGGTTTTCATTTTGGATTAGAGTATGAGTAAGGTTATGAACTCAAAATATCCATATAATAATAAATGGAACTAAAATATATGTGTATATAACAGTGTATATAACGTATTTAGTACATCTAATTTGAAAAATCTAGTTTAGTTTAGGGATTCACTAACTACTGTAGTTGCTTATTAGCATGTGTGCTACTAACATATTGACTGCTTATTAGTACTTATAAAGCATACTGTATATAAATGTTTTATTGTACTTGACTATAGTTTAGTTTCCTTAATCTTATCGCATGCCTGAACTTAGCAACTACCTTACTGACTATTAATAATAATCAGCAAAGAGTTTAATTGGGACACATGTACAGTTAATTGTCAGGTAATAGTGAAAACTGGTCCACAAACTCAAGTGTGAAGAAACTCATTGTGAAGAAATCTGCTTAATAACCAAATTCTATGCATGCGAGAGTAAAATGCACACCAATTAAATACAAATAAAAATGCTAAAAATAAAAGCGAACACATTACACATTGGTATTCATGTAAACAATTCATAATAATGGCATTAATTCAGTCTTGAATGAAGAATCAAGCAATTTTGATTATTGTAATGCATTTTTATATATATGTATATATATATATATATTTTTTTTTTTTTTTTTTTTTTTTTTTTTGAACCATGATAACAGCCAAGCATGATTTTTCTTATATCCTCCTTAAAGATTTATTGTTCTTGTTAGTTTTATTCAGATGAACCTTTGCCCCATAGAAATCAACAGGTTAGCCTTTGCATTTTGTCCATGTTTGCACAATATAAGCTTACTGTGCATCGTGGGAGTTAACAGCAGGGTGTAGCGATTGCAGTTTGCCCGTGATGGGCACTGGCGGAGGTGGACAACGTCCTCTCAGAGCGTTTCAAGTTGATCTGTAACAATGCTGTTTCTACCTACACTGATCAAACCGTATCATTGCTGAAAAGCTTTTGATGCCTGGTGGTTTCTCGTTTAATCTCACGAACACTCCTGTCCATGAGATCTTGAATCTAAAACCATAATAAAGTCAAACCATGACAGCCTTCTCATCATCCTTCCAAAAAACAAATCAGGACAAATACGGCAGTGATGCGTTCCTGTCATCCTTTCCTCAAATCAGCATGACACCACCAGCACTTGATGCAATCCTCTCTGCCGAGTCTGACAGCCACTTTGTGACTGATTTGTTTACATGTGTTATTGTTTCTCTTCCTCTCTGTGATGTTATTCGTGTTGCATTGTCTTCTCCAAATATTCAGGCAGTGTCTGTAAGAGACACCATGGCAAAACACAGGCAAGTCTCCATTACATTGAACACCTCGTTCAAGACCGCTGTCATCTTTCTGATGTCTCATGTCAAATGACAGATGATCAGTTAAAGAGAGCTCGCGTGGGCTTAAACACAGGAACTTTTGTGGATGGTTAAGAGACGTTGGACCCCTAATGAGTACCACTGCTGTGTGTGTGTGTGTGTGTGTGTTTGCTTTGCTTGACTTACCAGTGAAGCACATCTCAAGCTTACAGTCAGCTTGATGTTACACAGAGCGTGAACGGCTTTATTGAATTCTCGCATGAATAAGATGTTTAAGGGAAGATACTTTTCTTATTTTCGCTTTTGAGAAGTTTTGCGCTCTGAATAAGGCGTTTACAGGAGAAGTTGTTCATAACTTCTGCCGCCTCTCGTCACATATCTCTTGTTCTTTTGCCCAGATTCACAAAGCAAGAAACTGAAATTGTGTGGCTGACAATCAGAGACCCAGAGCAGTGCACCTCCTTAGAAGCGCACATCACTGGGAATGACAATCGAGGTAGATTTTGCAGAAAAGCCTCATTTGGCTGCTCCTTTGTGAGCGTCGAGATTCCAATCACTGACATTCAAAGATGAGATTGGCACAGCTGTCTCTTTGTGGTGACACAGCTCTCTATGTGTCGCTGTATGATTGACAGCTCCCCAGCTCTGTTGTCTCCAGGTCTGCAGAGAATCGCCCAGCACCAGAAGTCAAACTAGAAATTGTACCTACTTTTTAGGGTGTTGAATTATACAACAAGCCTATACTGAACATCAAGGCAATGTTGTGTTTTTAAAAATTAATTATTTTTCTCAGGAAAGCTAAACAAAATGCACCCTCGCTTTGTTTCATAGTTCTCGCTGGCATTTCAAAGCAACAAGAGTATATCACAGGGTCAATAATTAATTAAGCTTCCAGAGAAATTTTAGACCTATCTGTATCATAGGGGAAAAAAATTAAAAGTTGAAAACGCTTTAAAATTTCAGTCTAATAGTCAGTTTGTAGTAATCATAATAATAATAGGAACAATATGGTAAGGCTCTGTTTGTTAATGCTAGTTTATATTTATTTCTAATTTATACAAAAACATTTTAACATTTCCAATTGTATAATTCAGACCCTCTGCCTGGCCCTGATGGCAAACATCCCACCATGTGTGGAAATTTTCCCAAATTAAGGATCCCAAAATGCCTGAAGGATTGAAAAGAAATAATACGTATAGCAGTGATAATGGACCCAGCCCTGGTGACACCGCCAACCCAGGTGCATCAGGAAAAGGGTGCACAGCAAGCACATACATTTCATTTTCTGACAATAAGAGCACATGCACTTAGCTGAGGGGCAGGACATTTAGACACGGGCTAGAGGCAGTTTATCCAATCAAAACAAACTGGACCACCTGACCAATCGCATATTTCTGAAGGAGAGGCTTCATAAAACCAGCAAATAATCAGATTGTTTAACAGAGAAGGGACAGAGTGGTGTAGAATAAAGGTAAATTTATTCTAAAAAAAAAAACAGCCTAGAAAAAAAACGGTTAACTACCTCTTTAAGATATGTGTTGTGATACTCTTGTGAATGAAAGCGGAGATTAACTGGGAAGATAAGACATTGCTAATTAAAGTTATGATTTTTTCCCTTTGATGTCACCACTGATTTAAATGATGTCCTTACTACCTTTTTAGGCCTTGAACGTTTCAGTTGCATTTCTGTCTATGTAGGGTCAGAAAGCTCTCAGACTTCATCAAACATATCTAAAATATTGGTGTTTTGAAGATGTTGTATAGATTTGGAACGATATGAGGGTAAGTAATATATGACAACATTTTAGGTGAACTATACCTTAAATATTATCAACATAATGCACTGGTGGAAATATTAAGCCACATTTGCACTGCAAGGTCTAATGCACATATCTGATGTTTTGACACAAATCAGACTTTTAGTTCTGCTTAGCAGTTAATTTAAAGGGACGGTTCACACTAAAAGGAAACTTTTGTTATCGATCACTCACCCTCATATCAATCTACAGTGGAGAAAATAATTATTTGACCCCTCGCTGATTTTATAAGTTTGTCCAATGACAAAGAAATAAAAAGTCTCAGAACAGTATCTTTTTTAGCGGCGGTTGGAGGCTTGTTTAGTTGTAACTAAAACACCAAGCCCCGCCCTACCACGACTGTCAAAAATGTTTATTTGCTGCCATAGATTTAGTGTGTTTTTCACGAGCTGGTTCCTGCTGCTGCGGCGGGGCGGAGGATCGCGATGCCGGCTCAGCATCGTGATGACTATCGGCCATCGGCGATGGACGATGGCATCGTCTATCTACCCAACCCTAATGGTAGGTTTATTTTAACTGTGACAGATAGCACATCAAAAGGATAATTGAAAAAATAACTTTAAATAAAAGACAGAAACTTATTTGCATTTCATTGAGTGAAATAAGTATTTGAACCCCTACTAACCATTAATAGTTCTGGCTCCCACAGAGTGGTTAGACACTCACCCTGGGGTCGGCTCATGCATATATGCATCTTGAGGCGTCTTCTCCTGATGACGCCGATAAGAACTTAAACACTGTTTATACACTGAGTTTTGATTGTACAGATTATAGCAATACGTCAATCGAATCTGTGAAGGGTCTACTTTAATTTGTATACACATATAATAACAACACAAACGGGGTGCGCTGCCTGCCGCATTGGTGTGTGTGATCCTTATTTAAAAATGCGTCACAAAAATGAACTGAAACTCAGCAAAAACTCCACAAAGAGACATGAGAGTTATATCTGTAGAAAGCTTAACATGTCTACTATTACACTAAGCAAGTCTTATCGAAAACAAATATTCTGTGATTATTTATATGAGTAAAGTAATTTATATGAGACCAATGCGATGTTCAGTCTTTCGTATCTCCTTCATTATCAAATTTTCTGGTTTTGTTTTTCCCGAACTATTGTTCTACACCTGTCTTAACTAGTCACCTGTATAAAAGACACCTGTCCACAGAATCAATCAATCAAGCAGACTTCAAACTCTCCAACATGGGAAAGACCAAAGAGCTGTCCAAGGATGTCAGAGACAAAATTGTAGACCTGCAAAAGGCTGGAATGGGCTACAAAACAACTGGAAGTTGGAAGTTGGGAGAGAAGGTGACAACTGTTGGTCCAATTGTTTGAAAATGGAAGGAGCACAAAATGACCATTAATCAACCTCGGTCTGGAAACTGAAAATGGGTCGTGGATGGGTGTTCCAGCACGACAATGACCCAAAACATACAGCTAAGGAAACGAATGAGAAGGTCTAGAAGAAGCACATTAAGGTCATAGAGTGGCCTAGTCAGTCTCCAGACCTTTATCCAATAGAAAACCTTTGGAGAGCGCTGAAGCTCAAAGTTGCACAGAGACATCCTCGAAACCTTAGTGATTTAGAGATGATCTGCAAAGAGGAGTGGACCAAAATTCCTCTTAAAGTGTGCGCAAACTTGGTCATCAATTACAAGAAACTTTTGATCTCTGTGCTTACAAACAAGGGTTGATGTGCTGTCTGTGACTGTTAAAATTAACTTACCATTAAAATGGTTCTGAGACTTTTCAAATTTTTTTTGTCATGGACAAACTTACAAAATCAGAGAGGAGTCAAATAATTATTTCCTCCACTGTATCTGTATTACTTTCTTTTTTTAAGTGAAATGTAGTGGTAACAAAAATGGTTTGGTTTTTGTGCTTCACAGAAAAATGTAATTCATGTAAGTTTTGAACAACATGAGGCTGAGTAAATCTTTACAGATTTCTCAATTTTGTATTAAAGACAGATAGTGATACTTCGCCAGGACAGGCATTTTAACTAAGAAATACATTTAATTATTTGTGTGCAGTCACATATTCTTAGTGCTGCCAATACTTTTAGCATCTTACTCTGTAATAAGGTGCCTGTTACCAGAGAAGCTATAATACAAAGCAGTCTCTCAAATGAATTTGTTGATGTTACCAAATTACCTTATATTTGCATGTTTGTGTTGCGCTCTTATGGATGACTCCCCCAGAAGCTATATTAATATAGACACAGCACCCGTGTTTATCTTTCCTGCACAGGCTTAAGAAATGTAATTATGGCTCAGGCGGTGACATTTTTGTCATTTCGCCTCTGAGTGGCTGATAGCATAATGAACAAGCTAAGATTATCTTGAGGCTTTTCACCAAATCTGCGGGCCCAGTGAAAACAATGTACATTTTCATATTTTATAAACTCGAATATGTTGAGCAAGTGCGCTAGAGTTCTAAAATGTGGAGTTTCTTGTTGTATAATACAATGAACAGTAACCTGAATCTCTCGATAGAACAGCATATGACAGTATTAACCTTTCCTTGAACATCATAAAAGGATTTAAACCTTATATAACATTGTGGAGATTATCTGGTTATGGTTTATTATGGAACAAACACACATTTCCAGCAGCAAAATGACAGGCTTGGACAATGATATAATGTGAATCATTTGAAACAGTATAAAGTTGAGTTGGTCACATCACATGTGGAATGTAATTAGAAGGAAAACATCTGAAATGTGTTTCAAGTGATCAGGACTGACAACTGTTTGGAAGGAAAAAAAGACCATTGCACCCAAAAATGAAAATTTAATCACAGACATGTTGAAACATGTATGGCTTTCTTTCTTCTGTGGTTATTTGGAGAAACTACTGTATGCCTTTTTGTGTTACAAAAAATGTATTCAGTCATTTATATGTTGATGCGTTCGTGTGGATTACTGCAAAGATCAATAGCTCTTTATGGAGATGCAGTAAGAAATAAGGGATAGTTCACCGCGTTGTTTACTCGCACTCAAAAAAAAAACAGTATATATTTTCTTTTTTTCATTTGTGTTCCTCAGAAAGAAGAAAGTCATAAACGACAGTTGGTTTTTACGAGGCTACATTCAGTCATTCATGTGTTGCTGCATTCACATGCATTACTGCAAGGAACAAGTACTGTATTTTTCACAGAGCACATGCACAAATACACATGTGGATGTTTGAAAGCCGCTTGGCTATTATTCAGGCAGGCTTCAGTTGTCAAGTTGAACTTGTCCTCAGTACTATACTATAGAATGTTTTTCTTAGCAATACCTTTCTTAGTACTGACACATACACATGCATAGAAAATAAAAGTTTTGTTTGCATAGTATATGTGTGTGTACTGTGCATATGTATTATGAATATATAAATACACACACATGTATATGTACATGTATAAATTTAAGAAAAATGTGTATATTTGTGTATTATATTAATATAATAAAAAATATATAAACGTAAATATTTTCTAAATATTTATATGTATCATGTGTGTTTATATATACATAATAAATATGCACAGTGCACACACATATAAGATGTAAAAAACAAGCCTTTAATTTGGATGCAATTAATTGTTTGACAGCACTCAAAAGAACACTTTTTTATATAATCAAGTTGGCCACATTATATATGAAGACTAATGGATAACAAAAATCCTGAAATGCTTTTCTGATGAACAAAAACAGTGGGGGGGTTGAACAGCAGAACTCCTTGTTCACTTTGAAAGTTGTATTTAGGAAATGATGAAAGTGTATCCCAAGTAATCGGCTTCCACTTTGACCACCGCTAAAGCTTTCCCCACACAATCCCCTCAAACTTTCTTACATGCACGTTCGGTTCCAATGTCATTTGAAGAAACATCAAGAAACCCTCCGATCCCCTCTTTGAACTAGAGCCCCGTTTCCTGAAAGTGTATGACCCAGATTCATCCCTCTCATTTCCATTTCTCTGATGTTTTTGTAGTGTGCCGAGCCCATGTACAGGCAGTTGTTGTTTCTAATGTTTCAAGGCAACAGAGGAGTCCCTTGAGCATAGAGTCATTTACTTTAAAAATGTATCCTCTAAGCAGAGAGGAACTCAAAGGCAGGGTAATAAATGCGGCGTGCCTCCCTCGCCATGCGCCGATATTTAATCAGCATCAACAGGCTGCTGAGAGTACTCCACCGAAGTAAGTGCCCTCAGAATTTATTTGTTTCTTAAATTGGATGAGTCCTAAGTGTCTGTGGTTTAACATCATAACTAATTGGCCCTGGTGGTTTATCGCATGCGCGTGCGTCTCTGATTTAAACAAAGACTCAGATTAGGGAGTGGCTGCAGCCCCATTAGAAAACATTGCTATGTATGATTAGGGTTAAAAATATATGGATGTTAGAACATGTTTTTAAACCCCTGTGTTGTATGTGTACTTGTATTTGCCTCCATTAGCATTTTGCCAGCTTCTCGCATTGCATCAGGGGACATATAATCTCAGAAGTGGGCATTAATGTCCTTAGGTGTCGACCCCTTTCCACCCTTTTAACCCGCTCTCCTCCACCTCTGCGCTGGAAGCTCTCCAACCATTAATTAAAGGCCCTCATTAAAGCTTCGCAAGTCCTCAAACTGGTTGTGAGAGTGATCACCCTCAGCCTGGGGTCACTTTTTTGCCTCTGTGTGGGGGAATATATTTAGAATTTTGCTGAGTCAAGGCCGTTGAGAGGAAGTGGATATGATCAGGAAATGAGCCCTAGAGGGGCTAGAAGCGACTCGGCTCTCCTTATTAACGGAGAAGCGGTTCGGCTAAGGGCTGCGGAACGCCCAACGGCCTCATTCGTGAATGGACATTAGTATGCGTGTGGGATTCAACACAGACTTTCCTGAAAGCACTCTTCTTCTGTTAATATCAGTAAGACCACGGAAAGCATGGATTATCCATCCTAAAAGAATCCTCTTCTATTATATTTTTTTATAATAAACTTCTTAGAATCACTCCTGAAAGGATTGTGATTGCTGTAAACCGTTTGCAGCCGGAAAGTTGACGAGAAGTCTTCAACTTTGTGAATGTAGATCACAGACAACACAGAATGTACTTTGTATTCAATTTCTGCTTCTGAGAAGAAGATTTGTGGTTTATAGTCGTTGTAAAGCTTTAGGGGAAATTGAATTACATGGAATAACAACAGTAAAACTGGATGGGTTTTTATCTTCAGCGTGATTTTTATCTTTCTACAGAAGATCTGCCACACTTACAAAGCTGTCGTTGACTGTCGCAGACATACGTGCATGCATTACTACAGAAATTCAATCAATTATAACAAGGGCATTTTAAATGTTCTTGCTTTTTTGTAGAAAAATTTTTGAATCTGAACCCATAAATCAGTACACATGACCTCTTTTTTTTTTTTTTACAATATGAAATTGTAAGGCAGGCATCTGAAAAGGGCACTGTTCTATAACAAGCGTTATTCGGAGTAGGAACAATAACCTTGGAAAAGACTTTAAGGCCTGAAGATGAGATGTCGTTATAGTAAGGCCAAGCATGGTGTCATTAATCACAGGGTCTCGGGCCCTGTGAGCATTGTGCGTTTCTCAGGTTGAGTTATTAAAGAAGATAACAGGGGTGAGTGCTTTCTCTACCTCAGGGTTTTGTCCTATTTCTGGATTTTAAATTCCCACTTTCAGTTTGATACTGTAATATGGATGACTTACATTGAATATTAGAGTATGAATAGGGCAAGTGTCTAGGATTGTGAAATTGCTTTGTCTTAATAGTACAATATGAAGGTGGTAGTAGCAGTGAAACCAATTACTTCACCTTTAATGTTATTGTCAGTGTATTGGTTTTCTTTATAAAATAACTTCACATGTTTGTTTGTTTTTTTTTGTTTTTTTTTTAGTTTTAAGTTTAAGTTTATTAAGTTATTTATGTAGCATATACAAGATTTTTGGAATAAATAATGTACTTTTTAATGAGTACATTAAACAGCACCTCTAAACAGACTTTTGTGTTGATTAACTGAGAAATGTTTTAAATTCTATTTCACAAACATGTATTGTTTCAGAAGAATGTATGCCTGCAGCATGAACTGCATAATGAATATGTGACACGATGGAATTGGCTGCATTTCTCATACAGTAGGTCTTTGCCCTCCAACCTTCAACAAATGGAGGTTATTTTGTGTAAACGTTAATGCTGCCAGCCATAAAAAGAAATCGATCCGTTTTAGATAGAGCTTTTGATTAGAAACTGCAGAGGACATTTTTCCATTTGTGTAATATAAATATTTGAGTAATAAGGTACGATATGATGTGCAATATTGTGAATGTAGTTACAGCTAAAGGACACTTTGCATCAATAGCTGTTGCTGTTTTTGGGTTTTAGCATTGATCAAATGCTGTATTAACTCACATTTTTAAACCCATTTGTAATTATGATAAAAAAAAGGAAGCATTGTGTTTCACCTGCTTGCTTTTCTGTTTTACATTTAGATTTAAATCTATGGGATGGCTGAGAGTAGGTCAGTGTTTTTTTCTCTCATTGTGGCTGCTGTCTATTGGCTAAGCCATGCAATACCACATTTAATTTAAAATTTTAATTTTAAATATTTTAATTTAAACTAAATTATGCTTAAGAGATGGTTTTTTTTAGTTCTAGGTAGCAGTAAAATATCATTACTCCATCATCAGTTGGCTATTAATCATGTTATTTAATTTTTACACACGTTTTTTGTGTGCTTAGTGCTAATTTTGACATCCTGGAGTAGATCAGAAAGTTCAGTGCCCACAGAAACTAGTTATTTTCCCAGGTGGATTTGATGGTCCCCTTTGACAGCCGGTACAGCTGGTGATCCTGAGTCATAGGCAAGGCATGCTGGGACAGCTATCTTGTTGACCTGTATACGCCACTGCTACATCACTCATAGTCTGTCACCTGTGGTGTAAATACCCATTTAGACTGTGTATGAGGTTTCACGCTGGCTGATTTTCCTCAGATTTACTCACACAAATGTGTGTCTTCACTAAAAGGATTTCAAAACCTGATATTTTGATAATTTAATTATAGTATACTTTGCACTGATATCATGTCTAACGCATGGCATAACACTACAGAGATTATTTTGTGTGTTGTAATTGAAGCATTTGTTTTGCAACTAAGTTAAATTAATTAAGATGAATCTATATGGGAATGTGTGAAAGTGAAACCCTTTTGGCAAGGTATTATTGAAATTATTGACCACATTTTATCAAATAAATTACCACTGGATCCTAAGATTTTTATCCTGTGTATATATATTGTCAGCCTTCTGCCAATAATCTGCTACAACAACAACAAGCTAGTAGGGTAGTATCATGGACTAAACATAGACTTGGGAAACACTCTTTACTTGATTTAAGCATCCCTTTTTTTTTTTTTTTTTTTGGGAATGGGTAGATGGGAGGGAGTATAGGGTGTAAAATGTTTGCTGTGATTTACATGATTATTATTCTGTAATTGTGCAATATGTTGTGATATGCAAACTAAAATATATATATATGTATTTTAGTTTGCATATCTGTCACGCTCAGACAATACAGACAACTTGGATAGTTTTAAATGGTAAGTTTTATTCAAACAGAAATAAAGACAGTCGTCAGCGATTTCAATATAAAGGTTCAGTGCTCAAAACAGGATCAACTTAAAGACAGGTAGGTTGGTAGGTTTCAACAGGTAAGTAATTCAGGTGAGTAATCCCACAGGATTGGAGCAGGATTGGAGCAGAGGAGCAGAGACACACAGGTAGGTAAGCGGTAAGTATACTCAGATTTCTCAGTCCTTCCTTTTAGAGTCCTTGAGAGTCCACAAACAAGTTCCTTAGTCCAGGCAGAGAGAAAGCCCACGAAATCCACAGGTAAGTAGACAGGAGGTGAGTCTAGACTAGCGTCTAACCTTGAGCTCAGCCGTAGAGTGTTTGGCAG
>JAUCMU010000001.1:15998463-16010469 GCA_032275025.1 Enteromius treurensis
GCTGGGAAAACACAGGTGGATGGGAATCAACTCATAATTAGATCTAAACACAGGAAGGACCAAATAAGGGCAGACAGTACTGACAAGGGAAAACCAAACTAAGACAGGAAGACATGAAAACGAAACTAAGAACAGACATAAATGTTACAGCTATAGTTTTATAGTTAATATACACAGTATATATATACACATATACATACATATATGTAATTATTCTATTTATTATTATTATTTTTATTATAATTATGTAGGGCTCTCAACACAGTCTGTTATTGTCACGATGAGAGCTCGTAATACTCGCCCTTGCGCTCCCTCGCGAGCAAGGAGAACACTAAGGCAGGAATCCAATGTAAACTTGACATTTATTTCAAAAACAAAACAAGGAAATGAGGACAAGCAATGAGCTATGCAGAGTGTAGAAACCGACATGAAACGTTAACATCCGACAAACAATCAATACATGGGGAGTGAATTTTTACAGTGACTAATCAAACACACCTGGACAAAACACGGCTGGAAGAGAGTGAACGCTAATGACGAAGGCCGAGTTACAAATGAGAGACATGAGGAAGCTGACAGGTAAATAAACACTGGCACATCAGCTGATCATGACATTATTGCTGACTGTTAGCATCCTAGTATTAGGAGGAATGTTTAGGGAATCATTTTTAATGAGGTATCATGTATCGAGGCCTAAAATAAAAAAGTTCTTCCTCTTTTTCCTTTTGACCTTATTCTTGTTTGTTATATACAATGAAGATACCACTTCTTGTTTGGTAGTGGCGATTAACTGTTTTACTAGCTGTTTGAGACACATAGGGTTGGAAAACAACTCGACCTTGTGTTTATAAGGATGTACACGACCCCTCCCCTCATGTTACTACGACCCTGTCCTGATACTAGTTTATCACATTTTGAACCCCTTTTTCCCACTTGCAAAAGTCCTCCAAAAACAAATTGCCACCTACTTCTCCATAAAAACGCTCCTGGTGACCTCTGACCTCTAGTCTCTTGATAGAGATCTTTGCTTCATCACTATCGCTTACTCCATAAACGCATTCTTACCACTGAAGATTTTAAAACCACTGCAGCATCAACAGTTCATTAAATCAAGGCTTGCTACTACCTGATACATCTCCTGTACTGATCAAAATGGACTGCAGCTTTTTACTGCCCATCGTGCAACCTGCTGCCCACTCAATCCTATTTCCCATCCTTTCGAAAAGGATATCTCTCCTGACAATCTCCAATAAACACCACCCTTTTCTTCATTGGCAATAAGTCTCATGCTAGTGCTAGTATCTCATCTTCAGCCTTTTCCTTAGATGCCCTTAAAAGCGATTTACACAATGCAGGTTTCTTTTTGTCACTTTAGTGCGGAAACAACCATGTTGAGCATTACTTTCCTCTATCCACATTGAAGGGCTTATCTAGGACTATAGTAGTAACTTATTTGCGTCCAGTGATGGCATAATATTTCACATACAGGAATATTTTATATTTGCGATTAAATAGATGTTTGTTTTTGTAAAACTGTAAATTTATTGAAGAATCCTAAAAGCTATATCTCAATTTTAACAAAATATTAGACAGAAGCAACATTTGTCAACAATGGTAACGATGGTAGTATTTAGAATGATTTTTGAAGAGTTATGTGATACTTAAAAGTTTTTAGAGAATTGCCATCACAGGGATTTATTACTGTACAGATAAACATAAATGTAGTCTTTGTGTGCATAACTACTTTTTTCAAGAAACATTAAAAAAAATAAAATAAAATAAAAAAACCTGGTCCCACTTTATTGTCACGCTCAGACAATACGGACAAAGAGGATTAGGTTAATAGGTGAGTTTTATTGTGCACAAACATAAATTAGTCTTCAGCGATTCAACAACAGGTGATGTGGACAGAACAGGTTTCAACATAAGGACATCGCTGGTAAGGACTTTTCGGGTAAGTATCTCAGGTGAGCATATTCACAGTTTCGGAGCAGAGGAGTAGAAACACACAGGTAGATTTAAGGAAAGTATACTCAGTCTTTTCACAAAGTCCTTTCAGCCACTTAATCCAATCCAGAACACAGTCCAGACGGAGAGCACACAGTAGTAACTCCAGGTAGGTAGACAAGAAGATAGAGCAAGCGTCTAACCTTGAGCTCAGCCATTGATTGTTTGGCTGAGCGATCTCTTGTAGTGAACTGTTGATTAACCGGCAGGTGTTGATAATCTGGTGATTGAGATTGTGTGATTGCTGATCTGGGTGCAGGTGAAAGTGACGGTGTGACAATATCACAACATATTGCACAATTACAGAATAAAATAGATGAATCTCTTTTGCAATTAGTGAAGTTTTTGCAAATAAACTAGTTTAGGGAGGAGCATTGGCCGATTAATTACAGCTGGCACCGCATCACCTAATCAATCTCCTCATTACACCTGCCCAATCAAATCCCTTTCTACTCACTATAAACAGCCCCGTTCTCTTTCCTTCCACACCTTGCCTTTTGCGCATTCTTCGGAATCGCATGACCGAAGACACATCCTACAAACACATCGTGGTACTTCGACTCCCCTGCCTACCTCCGCGAGCACCAGATTCCTCAGCCTGCCTTCCAACAACCCGCTACCACTCAAGCTCAACCCCCAGCCCGTCTGAGCCTTCACGAGAGCCTGCGGCCATGCCTGCGCGCTGTTAGATCTCATTCATTGTGCTATCCGCCAAAGCAATCCAAGTGAAAGAACAGTCTCGTAGTCTTCTCCACAGTCTCGTAATGTATTTTATGCACCCACTCACCCATTTTTAGGTGCATTGATTTATTTAGCCAACAGTTCCTGTTGTCAGAAACAGAATATATATAATTTACTGACTGGAACTTTTCAACTAATTCCCCGCCCCGTCCTGCCTCCGCAGAGGTGCTCACCCCTACACCCTACAAGTTTTCTCTACCATACTGCCTCTGCAGGGGCTTTTCTCCTTCCAACCTCTACAGAGGTTCCTTATCTCAAACTTCCCCCTTCATGCCTCCGCAGAGGTACTTTATCTCATAGCTAACCCAACTCTCCCCCACCCCATGCCTCCGCAGAGGTCCTAGCTCTCCTGCCATTAAACCCCTCTTGTCTAACACCTTCCCAGAGAAAGCCACCCTTCCTCCGTAGAGTTTCTGATTCCCGCCCACCATACCCCATATGATTATATTGTTTTGCTTGCCTTTCTTTTCCAATCCACTAATCCATGTCTCTGTCTCTATCAGCAGGTAGCCTGATGATCCAGCTCCCCAGTCCACCCTGTTCCTAGCTCTTCCATTTGAAGCTTCCCAAAACTAGTACAACCCCAAGGAGCGCGCAACTAAAATTCCCTTAGCTGACCTGTGCAACATCCTCTTACCGCAAATTCTTTTGGGGGCAACGCATTTGGCTGCCTTTCTTTAGCTTTTTTGGGGGGCATGCAGGGACCGAGCCGGACGCCGAGCTCTAGCCCTAGCTAGGGTTCAGAGTCTGCCGTTCTCCCGGCTCGCCCCCGGACAGCACACCGAATCTGCTAAACTTTATTATTCTTGTTTATGAGGAAGTGCGAACTCGTTAATCTGTCTATGTGTACATATAAGGGACAGAACAGTGCATAAACGGCAATAAATTGTCTCCTTTTATGCATGTTTCTTTACAACAAGGTTTGAATAATAGCATTTAATGGAAATATACAAATAAATGTCTAAATGTGATGGGATGTGAAATATAAGGACAATAAACAAACCAAACATTCTTTTTTGCCAAATCGTTTTTTGGTTAACTCATTGAGTTTGTGTGTCTACAATGCTCAGCTCAACACTTCTCAGAATAAGTTAGCCTTGCAGCTGTTATAAGAAAGACATAGTAAAAGTTTTCCACTTGTTACACTGAGTTACATTGAAGTCTTAAATGAGAACGGGTTATTTAAACAGAGTGTTTAAATTGAAGGCCTAAAATCACCATAGAAAATGTCATGTTATTTCTAAATTATAACAAGTTTTGACATACAAATCCTAATAACATTGTAATTGCACAGCACAATAAATGTTCATGACACCTTTAAAAATGTAATAGTGATCCTTTGGACTTTATAGTCCTTTTTTCTTTTTTTTAGCCAACAATAACACCTGTGAAACCAAGAGCATGTGTTTCCTGACTTATTAGGACACCACTTCTGTAGCCTTGCCATGAGCTTTGGTACCAGTCAACAAGATGTTAAGACAAGTGTTTTTGCTGCGAGGAGTCAGGAACAGAAACTAGCACCTCACACAGACACTGAAGGTGGGACAGTGTGAAAGAAAAACTGTAAATTGGGTGATATGAAGCACAGAAAATGTCAAAGTCAGACTTGCGTATGTGTTCTCAACAAAAGTTTTCTCTACTTTTAAATGCCTCACAGAATCATCAAAGACTTTTCATATGAACATCTGATATCAGAGAGAGAAAGCCGTTTTCACTTATGGCAAGTTTTCTTCCCGCTTGCGTGAGATGACCCTGTATTCCATTTCAATAATGGATAAAACAAACAGACATGCACAAACAAACCTTTCTGTTCACTGTAAGATACCTGACTGGCAAGCTTATTTATTTTATTTTATTTTATTATTTATTTTTTGCATATCCGGTGCTTTGAAGCATCAAAAGCTGATACTACGTGCTTTTGGAGTGTTAGCGAAGTGTCTGAGCAAACAGGAAGCAGCTCAAACTCAGACAAAGTGTCTCGCTGCAAACGCTTCTTTGATCTCCTTTTCATAACCTTCACTTGTCCTCTCACTGTTCTTCTGCTCAGCAACAAAGGCTTTACATTGGCATAAACATATATTTGTGTGTACAATGAAGTCCAAAAATCCGAGAAGCATGCTGACAGTCTGGGATTAGAATTGTAATTGAACATGGAAATGTGCATCCGTTCATCCATTAATCTATTGATACACATCTGATTTTTTCAGTGTGACCGCCACAAAAACAATCATATTGGAATGCATGCAACATTTGTGTCACACTAGATCAACATTCTTTTTTTATGTACCCAAACGTACTTGTGATTATTGTATTTTTTCCACCGTTGCCGCAAGATGTTTTTTTTTTAACATTGTGTGTTGAAGCATGTTGAAATAATGTAATATTTGCACCCTGGAACATGATTGGGCTAGGTTTTTGAGAAGCAGTTGGGTGGAGTTTGTTGTAAAAACCTGGGAACCCTATTCAAATTGTTCTTTAGCTCATGCAGGTCAGTTTAAAAATATCTAAAAATATATAATGCAACTATGTGAACAGCTATCACTCACACACACACACATACATACACACAAAAACAAGTAATTAAGCAATAAGGCTTGCTTTATGCTTCCAAAGCTAGCCTATATTTCTATCAAAAGTCATTACTCTGTTCATTTATTCTTATTCTGTATTAGTGGTATTGTAAAGCTTTGAAATGTTATAACAGTTTCAAAAGATGAAAATACTCCAGCCTTCAGGGTGATATTAATATACTGATTTGCTGCTCAAGTCATATTTCTTATTATTACCAATGTTTAAGACGGTTGTGCTGCTTAATATTTTTGTGAAAACAAAGATGCACGTTTTTCATGGATTTGTGATAACAGCATTTACATAACAAAAGTATACATTCTATATGGACATCTTATTTCCTAGATAAAATTAAAAATAAAAGTGCATTTTTCAAGGTTTAAGAACAAGCACTATTTTGTAGTGTTCCTGGGTAGTCTTAAAGCCAAAATGTTTTTTTGGTAAATATGTTTGGCTCAAAACTATATCTCAGTTTTATGCATGTTGGGAATGCTTCCGAATTTCTTGTAACAAAAAGCAGACGGGAGTTCTAATTTTAAAAGATTGACCAAAACTTCTAATAATGATTAACTTGGAGTAAATGTTTTGTAGTAAGATGATGATTTGAGGTGCTGCAGTTACATATGGAGACTTCAAAGTCACTAGAGCATGTGCTCATTACTGAGCGTCCCCTGAGGTGACCCTGCTGGCTCTTCTCACTGAATGCTGTGAATGAGGGTTCCTCTTTCGCTCTGTGCTAGCAGGGAGGCGCTGGTCCTCATCATGCTGTTCTCATGTTGAATTGATATGTTCAGCCAAGGCCCTGGGATTCACATACACACATACACAAGCATGTGTATTTGCAAAAAAACTTATGTCAGCATCTCTAGATTTCATTAATAGATAAAAAAGCTAAACCGTGAATGGAAAACCCTTTTGTTGTTGTTCGTCACTCAGTTTTAACCCATAGCCCTCTTAATCTGATTAGTTAAGGATTAATCTCCAGAAATCTGTGCCACTTTCCCTCATTCCCTGATCTCTGTTAAAGGTTATTCTGCAAGTTAACAGTGTCCTAGAAGGAAACACTATGTGCTGTGTGAGCAGAGCTAGTTCAGAGTCATATGTTATAGTCGTCAATTTCAGTCACTGACTTTGCGTAGAAGTATGCTTGATCATGTGTCTGTAGGAACATGTACAGGTATGATTAATTTTTTGAGATCTTCGACATGAATAATGCATTAGAAAGAAAAGCAATTATAAACCAGTTTTATTTTGCACTAAAACACTGATGAAATATAATGAATGCACTTTCATTTCGGAGTTGCCAAAGGTGCTCCTGCCGCAAAGCTGTTTTATTTGTGGGGAAAGGCTTTTTAGAAATAAAAACCAAGCAGCATAAAGAAATAAAGTGCTCTGTAATAACAAGAAAGCACCATATTAGGGCTCTTGCGCTTAGATCGCAGATGCAGTTCAGCTTGAAGCCAAAGGAGTTGGAACAGCGAGACACTTGAACAAGAAAAAAAACAGAAAAGTCGAGAAGAGGCTGAGCACAGCGTGTTTAAACGCGCAGGGAAAAAGGCTTTTCAGCTGTTGTTGAACTCTACATTCAGTTGGGCTAATTAGATTTTCAAAGCTCACAGTGTGGCATATTTGCCTCTAATCAAAATCATTCAACATATCAGTCTGTGTTGATATTCTATGCAGCAGCCATTACTGTCAGAAGTAATGATGTGATCACAAAGAGTGGAGTCAGAGAAGCCATACTCACTATCTTTTACACGTATCCCTATCTTTATCCAATGACATGACAGTCTTGGCATTAAATTGCTTCGCCATGTTCTAGCTCTGCTTTTTGACATACCGCATGGTCTGGTCAACATTGCAACATATTTATGACAAGAACTGGCCACTTCAAAAGAATACTTTTTTTTACTTGTTTTTATATGAAAAAAATCAATGATATGTTGTTAACTCGGCAAAGACTAGAAAGACTACTCCAAAAAATTGTAGAAAAACAAATTCTAGTCATTGGGCTTGTGGTATCACACATATACACAATATGGTTTGATGTAGTGTCGTTCTTGCAAAAAAAGTTATTTCTCTTTGTACAAAAAGACCCCAAAAACATCTCACCAAACACAAATTATTGAGTGGTTGTGAACATTAAACATTTTGACTCTACAAAACAATCATGGATTCAATAAATTGAAAATATTTTTTTTTTTTGACAAATCAAGTGCAAAATGAACCAAGGTCAACAAAACATACAAAACAGCCAACATGATTTATGTGCGTGAGCGAGTGTGTGTACTGTAAGTGTATGTAGGAAAGTACAACAGACATAACAGGTCTCATCATGGAGGATGAGGTAGTATGTAATAGTAGTAAAAATAATAAGAATTACAATAAAAATAATTGTAAAACAATAATAATAACAATAATAATAAAAATAATAAAGATGGTTCATTTTTGAGTGTAAAAGCAAATCACCTTTTTAAGCCATTAAAGACCACACACACACGTGTGACCCTGCTGTTTTTCTTAAGGCCTATTTTACAAAAGGATTATTTTTTTTGTTAATGCACAAAATCCAAGAAACCTTTTACAATTTTGATCATCTTTATGAGTTGTTGCTTCCACTTTTTGAAAAAAACAAAAAATGAAGTGATATCGCCGGCACCACATGTGCACACGCAGTTAAGCATTGCTACCTTGATTTATTCATGTTTTTATAAGCCTTAAAGAGACCTTGAGCAGTTCCTCAGGAGAATGGATGCGCTCAGAGACCGAACAGGACATAAAGACATCTTAAATGGACATCCTAAATGGTCAATTACAGGAAAAATGAAAAAAAAAAAAGATGGCTTGCTTAGTGATTATTCACATACAGTAAACCCATTGGTTATGTATTAAATGAAAGTAAAGAGTTGAGAATGAAAACACTTGTGTAACAGTAAATTGGATTTTTAATTAACAGCATGCTATATTCCTGCTGCCGTGTGCTTTGTATTAATCAAACAACAAAAGACAAGTTCAAAATAATTCACTCTTGAATGAAGGACTTTTATAGCTTTAATAACTTTCATTCTTACAGTGAAGACAAGGCTTTTTTATTTTACATTAAGTTATTCAATTTCTGTAGTCTGTTAGCTGAATACTTCAGACTTTTAATTAAAAAGCACAGTTTGTTTCATTAGTGTCTTTTTTAAATTCTGTTCAATTCTAACAGAATTCTAAATTACTGACATTGTATTCCTTTGCTTTTTTTTGCTGGCAGTTTAATTATTTTAATAATTTTCAAGACCTTTGTTGTTGTTTATTTTTAACTTATATTAGTTACACCAGTATTCTTCTGTGGTATTTAGAATTGTGACATTTTGGTGGCCTTTGAAATGTAGATGTCATAGAAACCTTATTTGTTTTTTGTTTTTTTAAATTACTTTAACTAATTGTACTAATCGGTCAGTATTCTTGTGGTCGATTAACGATAATGATTAATCCTAATGATTACTTCTTCCTTCATTTGGGATTTCAGATTTTCGAATGGTCACTGATGCTGGTGGCGAGTAAAGTCTGGTCAGAAAAAAGTAATGCTGCTGAAAAACTTAAAGCTGACTATAATAGAAAGCTGTCAGAACACACAGTGCATCACCAGTTTGCTGTGTATGGGGTTGGCAGGTCAGAGTGTCCACGATGACCCTTTTCTGCCACCGAAAATGTCTAAAATGGGCAAAATAAGTGTCAGAACTGGAGCAATGGAAAATAAGTTGACTGGTCTTATGAATCTTTTTTTTTTTTTTTCCACCTCCGAGTAGGTGGCTTGCCATGAGCATGTGTGTTGTTTATTTGGGTAAGAATTGACAGCAGGATGACAAATGACAAAACCTGGCATTTTTCTGTATTATTTATTAGACAGATCATGAACATCTCATGGACAGTTTATGGGTGTGCTGTCTGAGGCTAAGACTATAAATGATGTGCTTTTTTTGCACTATAGGTGTTAATGTCTCTAATCTACCACTTTATAGAGGTTTAGAGCACTATTTAAAAGCAATGTGGAAGCACTTCAAAGAGACAGTAACAAAGAAAATGAGAGAGAACGAAAGACCAGAGAGGAGAAGCAAAAAAAAAAAAAAAAAAAAAGAAGAAGAAGAAGATATTTAGAGTTTTTAATTTCATGAGGATGATTCTGGGCAAATGAGTCCTGTCTAAATGAATAGAGTCATAAAAGGAAATAAAGTTTAAAAGCCCTGGAATTAATCAAGTTAGAGACACGCCGTGACCATCAGGAATGTTTCAGAAATTGAATAATGTGAGCTAGGTGTGTATGTGTGTGTGTGTGTGTGTGATAATCACAGTGGCTGGCTCTACACTCTCCTGTAATTCAGCAGATGTTTAATCTCTCTCCAGAGGAGGTGGATGTTGCTCAGGGTGAGCAGCATCAAATCTGGAGACCCTCTTTCGACAGGGCACTGGAGGTTAATGCAAAAATCAAACTCAGCAGCATGTGACTTTTGGAACATTGCTGCATTTCATGGAATCTTTTCTCTTACACACAGAAGCATGAATATCCATTAGACCGATCTTTCAGTTCTTCTGCTGTTGAGAATTCTAACACAAGCATTCAAAGGTTAAGTGGTATTGTGGTATTTAGTGGTATAAGTCAAATGTTTTCAAAGTGGTATCTAAGGCTGCATTTATGTAATTTAAAACAGTACAGTAAAAACAGTAAAATTTTGAGTATTCATTAAAGAGTGCACACACACACACACACACACACATACAGTGGGTACGGAAAGTATTCAGACCCCCTTAAATGTTTCACTCTTTGTTATATTGCAGCCATTTGCTAAAATCATTTAAGTTAATTTTTTTCCTCATTAATGTACACACAGCACCCTATATTGACAGAAAAACACAGAATTGTTGACATTTTTTTATTGAAAAAAGTTTTTATTACATTTTTTATTAAGTAAAACTGAAATATCACATGGTCCTAAGTATTTAAGACCCTAAGACCCTTTGCTGTGACTTATATATTTAACTCAGGTGCTGTCCATTTCTTCTGATCATCCTTGAGATGGCTCTACACCTTCATTTGAGTCCAGCTGTGTTTGATTATACTGACTGGACTTGATTAGGAAAGCCACACACCTGGCTATATAAGACCTTTCAGCTCACAATGCATGTCAGAGCAAATGAGAATCATGAGGTCAATAAACTGCCTGAAGAGCTCAGAGACAGAATTGTGGTAAACAAGGTTACAAAAAAAATGTCTGCTGCGCTTAAGGTTCCTAAGAGCACAGTGGCCTCCATAATCCTTAAAAAACACCGGAAGGACTCCAAGATGGTGAAATAAGATTCTCTGATGATCTCTGGTTTTTATGGACTTAATCCTAAGCGGTATGTGTGGAGAAAACCAGGCACTACTCATCACCTGTCCAAAACAGCCCCAACAGTGAAGTGTTTTTCAGCTGCAGGGACATGACGACTGGTTGCAATCGAGGGAAAGATTAATGCGCCCAAGTACAGGGATATCCTGGACCGAAACCTTCTCCAGAATGCTCAGGACCTCAGACTGGGCTGAAGGTTTACCTTCCAACAAGACAATGACTCTAAACACACAGCTAAAATAGGGAAGAAGAGGCTTCACAACAACAACATGACTGTTCTTGAATGGCCCAGCCAGAGCCCTGACTTAAACCCAACTGAGCCTCTCTGGAGAGACCTAAAAATGGCTGTCCACCAACATTTACCATCCAACCTTGCAGAACTGGAGAGGATCAGCAAGGATGAATCGCAGAGGATCCCCAAATCCAGGTGTGAAAAACTTTCCCAAAAAGACTCTTGGCTGTATTCGATCAAAAGGATGCTTCTACTAAATACTGTGCAAAGGGTCTGAATACTTAGGACCATGTGATATTTCAGTTTTTCTCTTTTAATAAATCTGCATAAATGTCAACAATTCTGTGTTTTTCTGTCAGTATGGGGTGCTGTGTGTACATTGAGGAAAAATAAATGAACTTAAATGATTTTAGCACATGGCTGCAATATAACAAAGAGCTAAAAATTTAAAGGAGTCTGAATACTTTTCATACCCTCTGTATTTTATGTCTTGCTTAAAAGTGCACCATGTTTATGCCATGAGACCAAAAAACACATAAAAGAGATTTAAATACACTGATTATCTCATGTTCATATGAGCAGTTGTTGGCTGCAGTCTTGCTAATATAGAGGTGCCATGTAGTCTGTGGTTATCAGCTCTGAAATTCTGGTCTGAACAGCAGTGTTTATTGCATGTGTGTCTGATGGCACTAATGGGCACAGTTCATGCTGACCATCAGAGGAGTGCACAGGTATGAGCTGTGTGCTTCAGTTCTCGCCAAGCCATTTAACCCAGACTGTCTGCTGCCTCGCACAGATAATGAATTAGCCAAGCACTGACTCCAGGCCCAGCAGACATGCCACTTAATGCATGTGAGTATCTCAGAAATCGGTAGTCGTCAGCATGAAGGGCAGTGCTGTGTCATTTCATTATGCCGCTTGATTAGTGAGGCAGACAGAGGAAGTGAAACACGATTTACAAAGTGTGACATCACGCCCCCCTGAAAGGTGCATCCTCGCACCAAGTAACATCTCAAGGGGAGGGGAGGTGGGCACCCTGGAGGCCGTACGAGGCAGAGTCACTTGTCGCCTCCAAGGTGCCCACCC
>JAUCMU010000001.1:16010569-16023942 GCA_032275025.1 Enteromius treurensis
CACGATTCAGAGCGGTCACGCTGGAGGCGTTCCCAAAGCGTCGTACTAGACGCAGCTCGAGTTCCTGATAGGGAACAAAAGATATGCTCTGATTGGCCAAATACCTCAAGCGTGTGACGGAAATGTTATACCCCTTATCGCATTATGATTGTGTGTCTGGGTATGATGACACACAAACAATTGAACACATTATAAAAGAGGCATTTGTTGCATCCAGTGAGGACATAATTACTGATTATAATGACCGTGCTGCATAAACATTGTAATGTTGGGTCTTGCTTCTCAGCGGACAAGGAAGGCAGGGAGACATGCATTCGGCGAAACAGGAAAACATTTAATTATAAACAGGATACAGGGTAACTGACGAATACGGAAAGACATTACATTCAAACAACAACTGACAACCAAAACTGAAAAGGACACGGATTAAATACACACGGGGTAAGGTAAGGAAATACAGAACACCTGGGACACACAGGAGGCCTCCTGTGCATGACATGTGGATCAGGATCCTTGAGCGGCAACGGCGGTTCTGGACCTTCAGGTGGCCACGGCGGATCGATCCCTGTCCCACCCCTCCCCATCATGACCCAGGAACACCTACCCCACCTAAAAAAAAATTATTGGGGAGGCCTCCCGCCTGTACCGACCCTGGGTCATTGAGTGTTATCCAGGAGGGATGGTCCGGGGACCACTCTGGCACTCCTGGTCGTTATACTGATACCGGACCTGGCAACAGTTCCCCTGACCATGATTCGGAGCTGGGACCCAACAGTCACTCCTGGCCGAAGCTCGAACACCGGACCTGACAACGATTCTGCTGACTGTGACTCGGGGCTGAGACCCGACAACTACGGACCAGAATCCACTGGGATTAACTGAGGCATTTCTGAGTACCACTCTAGATCCAGGGTGAATGCGGACTGGAATCCGCTGGACTCAAGTTCGGCTCTCCTGACCGAACTTCTGGAACCGGATCGGCATTTGGCAGATCGATATCCATGGGACTCGAGATCGGTGGTCCGGATAGGATACGCGGAATGGAGTCTGTGGAGATGTTCAGGTATGACTATATTCGCTGACGACACGGGACTCAACCGACGCTCTCGCTGTGCTTCGGCGGTTTGAAGCAGTGATCCTTGTCTGTGCCCGGACCGTCATGAGGCTGAGGAACACGGCCGACCTCCATTTAAGCCCTGTGGTGTCTGGGAGCTCGACGGGCTGTTATGGTAGGCACCGCGTTGGAATTCCGCGGTGATGGCCGCGTCTCAGAGGAGGATCAGTGTGGCATGATTCGCAGGGAACACCATCTCCATTGTTTTGGTCAGTCGTTCTGTAACGTTGGGTCTTGCTTCTCATTACATTCAAACATTACATTCCATCTCATTACATTCAAACGACTGACAAACAAAACTGAAAAAGACATATATTAAATACACACGGGATCAGGTAAGGAAACACAGAACACCCGGGACACACAGCTGGGCTAAATGAACACTAATGAAAAAAGGGGCAAGACTCTAAACAAGGCAAAAGCACGTGGACATGAATCAAAACAAAAGCAAAAGACAGCAAATGGACCATGACAATGTTACAAACATAACACCATGTTTGCATTTGTGATCAGAGAAATGACAAACAATCAGAGCTACACTACACTGCTTAAGACTTGAGTTTGGACAGTAAGTAGATTCTTTAAATAAGGTAACATAACTTTAATTAAAGGTTGTGAGTCAGAAGCACCAGACCGTCCTTACAAAGCCCCATTTTATAGCCTTTGCGCACGGCAATTCTATCAGGTTCAGGAATCACTTTTCCGTATAATCTGAATATCTGGGTTGAACTGGAACAGTTTTAAACTGATTTCTAGTTTGAAAAAACTCAAATTGCATCATATGACCCCTTCATCATATTACTTAGTGCTTGCATTTTGTTGCTTATTAATTGGTTTTGATTGCTTCTATTGTTCTCATTTGTATGTTGCTTTGGATTAGAGTCTGCTAAATGACTAAATGTAAATGTGTGTGTGTGTGTATGTATCCTCTCCAGTTCTGTCAGGTTGGATGGTAAATGTTGGTGGACAGCAATTTTTAGGTCTCTCCAGACAAGTCAAGGCTCTGGCTGGGCCTATCGAGTTGTTGTGAAGCCCCTCCTTTGTTATGTTAGCTGTGTGCTTAGGGTCATTGTCTTGTTGGAAGATAAACCTTCGACCCAGTCTGAGGTCCTGAGTACTCTGGAGAAGGTTTTCCCTGCAGCTGAAAAACACAACCCACAGCATGTTGCTGCCACCACCATGCCACTGTTGAGACTATATTGGACAGATGATGAGCAGTACCTGGTTTTCTCCATACATCCCACTTAGAATTAAGGCCAAAAATTTTCTATCTTGGTCTCATTAGACCAGAGAATCTTGTTTCTCACCATCTTGGAGTCCTTCAAGTGTTTTTTAGCAAACTCTAAGCAGGCTTACATGTGTCTTGCACTGAGGAGAGGCTTCCGTCTGGCCACTCTGTCATAAAGCCCAGACTGGTGGAGGGCTGAAGTGATGGTTGACTTTCTACAACGTTCTCCCATATCCCGACTGCATCTCTGGAGCTCAGTCACAGTGATCTTTGGGTTCTTCTTTACCTCTCTCACCAATGTTCTTCTCCCCTGATAACTCAGTTTGGCCAGACGGCCAGCTCTAGGAAGGGTTCTAGTCATCCCAAAGGTCTTCCCTAAGGTCTTATAGACAGGTGTGTGGCTTTCCTCATCAAGTTCAATCAGTAAAATCAAACACAGCTGGACTCTAATGAAGGTGTAGAACCATCTCAGGGATGATCAGAAGAAATGGACTGCACTTGAGTTAAAAATAGGAGTATCACAACAATGGGTGTGAATACTTAGGACCATGTGATATTTCAGTTTTTCTTTTTTAATAAATCTGCAAAAATGTCAACAATTCTGTATTTTTTCAATTGTCAATTGTCAATTCATTGTCAATATGGGGTGCTGTGAGTACATTAGTGAGAGAAAAACAATAACTTAAATGATTTTAGCAAATGGCGGCAATTTAAGAGGGTCTAAATAATTTCCGTACCCACTGTATATGCATATAATATATATATAGAGTCTAATATGTTATATACATTAAAATCCATCCATTTCCCTATGTTGGGAATCTGACAGAAATTTTCCCCAGGATCATTTGTAGAACACCACATTATTGCTACACTCTGGCTCTTACAGGCTGACAGGACCCATTTATGACTGTAAACAGATGTGATGTGAGATACGAAAGGCATTTCCATTTTTCCATCATCTTTGTCTGTATCATTGTCATGGGCCTTATTTATTTCACAGGTGCACGAGATGGGCTCTCTGATCTCTTGTGCAAGACACGGGGCAAACGATGTGGTTGATCAGAACACAATGGTTCCTGCTCTGCTGGACATGTCTTTTTACAGCTATCGTTTGAACTCATCACGGGTCGAACGGTCGTAGTCGGCGCTATATTCCATTTGTGATGTGAAGCAATGCTCTGATGTGCAGATGTTCTCATTAGCAGCACCTACTGGAGCTGATCTCGTATTCTCAGATAATGATGTATCCTGCGGTGGAAATCCAATGTTTTTAGGTCGATAGTTCCCCTTTTGTTACTGTTGTTCTCATTCCTTAGAAACAACCTTGGAGAATCGAGTTCTCAGTGCATGATAGAACTTTACTTTGACATTGTTGATAATACTTAGACTCATGTCTTGACTTTGTGTGATGTTGAGATATGCAGCCATCTGAGACCAATACAAACGTGTATTCACTCGCAAATATCGGCCAGCTTGCTCAAATAGCGGCTGACAGCAGCTGCACAAAAGGCTAATTTAAACCGTCCTTGTCATCAGCAGTGCCTGTTTATGGAACCATGCTTAGTTCAGTCTCACCTCTGCTGGTGCTGACTGTTGGCCATTCAGTGAAGAATTGTATTTATCAAACAAAGCGCATATAGCACAGCAATCACAATGCCAGCAGAGAGCGGTGGCTGACAGACAGGACTCAGGAAAACACCAGCTCTTAGGAGTAAGCTGTGAAAAAGAGCTCCAGGAATGGGGATTTTGGACAGCACTGCTAAATGACATAATTAGATTAGGCAGTGTATAAAACATCTGTTTGCTTATCTGTAGAAAAAAAGAAAGGAGAGCTGAAAAAAAAGCAGGATAAAAACAGCCGAGAATTGCAGGGAGAACAAGCTTGCCAAATGTCAGTTTGAAAGAAAGGCTTTTACTTTGCACACCTCATGTAACGCTGCTAAAGGAGTCGAATCATTATGGCTATTATGTTCAGGTTTTAAATAGCAATTTTATTCATACTAATTGATTATATAGTCGTTTTCATTCTTATCTCATCGTTTGTACCATCTTCCATTCAGGAAGTCTCTCTAAAACAATTGCATTTTCAATAACCAGACCTTTTGAATACCATATTCAGAATCTCAAAATTACAGGATGACTGTAAGAACAATTCTGGTATAAGTTAACTACTCATTTGGTGATGTAAAAAAAGGTACAAAAGCTGTCACTGGGGTGGGACCTATTGGGTCCAAATATATACACTTTAAGTCCTACTATGTACCTTTAAGGTGCCAAAATGTTCCTTTGAAAAGGTACCGCTCCAGTGACAGGTTTTGTTTCTGAGTGTGGAAGTTTAGGAGTCTCATGAATTTAAATGTGGTGTATTTTTATAAAATAATCCAAGCTAAATGCATGCTATATTCTTGATGCAGCCTACATAAAAAATAAATAATAAATAAAAATTATATATATTTATAAAATACAAGTTGTCAATGAAGTACTTTTTAATCACTGTTTTACATGAACTTAGAAAAGTGAAGAATCAAAATGTGGACATGGCCAAAATCAAAATGTGGATTTCAATATAATAATTTTTATTTTTTATTTAAAATGGTTGCAAAATAAGTTAAATACATTACATCAATTGAAATGAAAACAGACATGTACTTCATAGCTTTAAATAAAGAAATACATCTCTGATATCTCTTCCAAGTCCCTTTTGGTTTGATTTGTCTTTGTACCGGAGAATAGTGACACTCCTCCTACCTAATTCTGCTTTGGAACAGCCATTTGAATTGGATATTGAAAGCACTGACACTTTTGAAGGCGACATCCTCCACTGCGCTTTGTTGACCATTTTTAATTAGGCAGCACATTGTGCCGTGAGCCACCCCACTCCAGTCTGGACTGAGTCAGTAATTGCTAAATTTACTGTAATCAATGTGAAGAAAGCAGAGCTTGTTGGCCTGCCAGAAAACCCCTGTGTGACAAAAAAAAAAAAAAAGGAAAAAAGAGTAACATTCAGGGTCCTTTTACTGTACTCTACATAATTTTTTTCATGATAATTTTTTTATTTATTTATCATGTAACACAAATGTGTATTTTTTTATATTTTTGAAAGTCTAAAACACCTGATTTTTTTAAAGCTCTTTGCAAATTTGTGTTAACCTCGCTGTTCTGGAACACAAGAAGAAAATTAGAAACACTGGACTGCTGTGTGCTACATCCAATGTCTCCCCCCAACCCTCTTTTAATATGTCTAGTTCCTGAGGACAGACAGCTTCCTTCAGCCCCAGATGTAGGCCATCATAAATGAAGAATGCTGTTTTGTAAGAGTGGGTTATATACGGGATGTAGAGAAATAAAAAGCACTGAGGCTTTGCAAAGCAAAATGAAGGCCTCTGGGTTTGAGTGTTTCAGCTTTTCTTGGGTTTTAGCAATATTCTTATTAAATGCGTACATCTGTCAATTGTATCGCTTTTCAAAAGCATTTTAATCAGTTATTTCAATAATTCAGCTGATAATGCAGTTTAACATGATGTTTATTCGAATGACAATACTACATCTGAGACATATTCAGTATAGCCACAGGTTTCTGTAATCTTTATTTATTTTTTTTAAAATGTTGCGCTGTTTGACAGTGTTAGTCATTATTTGTCATATTCATAACATTTGCTAAAATTGACTAAAATGCCATCTAAGTTTAGTACATGAAAATAACAAATGCCTCAGGCAGGTCCAAACCTTGTTGACTATGATTGATTTATTTGAAATAATTAGTGCAGGAGTATTTTACTGGATAGAAGACTAAGTCTGATTATGATAGCCATTTATTCACCATTTACTAGGAAGAAGCACAAAGGCTTAAGGTGTCATTTGGGACAAGGCCTACATGTAAATTACTCAGCAACCTTAAGGCAACCATTACATTAATAAACTCGGCAAAAACTCCACCTGTGCTCTTACACAAAGTCTTGCCATCAGAAGCCTCTGCATCCCTGTGGGAGAGTGATATCCAACATTGCTGCCAGCAGTTCCCTTTTTGCGATTGTCAAGTCGATGTCATATTCTTCTAGTGAAATTCCCCATTGACAAACTCGGATGTGCTTGCGTTCTTAATTTTTTCCCCCAGAAACTCTCTAAGGCCTTAATAAAGCAATGCTTTTGTTTTTAAATTATTCACAAACACAGTAGAAAAAAGCCGCCCAAATCCTCCGAGCCGCTACTGGAATCCTAGCACCTGCCTCCCCATAATCCACTCTGCTAAGTAGCACTCTAAATCATTTCCCTAAAAATCTCTGTGTCTTTTTCGCTGGATTAATTTTGAGTGAATAGTCTCTGTCGTTTCCAATTTGCTTACCTGAAGCGTTTCCAGGGTGAAGCTTGCGCTAAAACAAAGCGCTAAAAGGCATGTAGACTTATTCTGCATGCATGTCAGAAGCATGGCATCTCTGAGCTTTCATCAAAACCATTCGTCCTAGTGCATCCCCAGTGCATTAGCACCCGCCGACAGTGAAAAGAGCTGTTATCAGGGGTCTATCTGTAAGAATGGGTAAATTGCAGATCAAATGGGGCCTCTTAGACCTTCTAGAGCTCCACTTTTTACATCCTGTAAATGCCTATTGCGCAAATAGAAGAGGCGTTGGCACAACAGAGGAGCGCATTGCTGCACTTAAACAAGTCTACTGCACTCCTCTTACTGCTCCACATGATCATTTTGAGATGCTTTTTCATTACCACATTAGAAGAATCCACCAGGAAAAATATGACATGCTGTGCTGACATGATGGAATTGAGGGTTGGCACCAGTTCTACTCTCCAGAGTTTGAAAAATCCTAGATGGACATCCAACCAGGAAGGCAAAAATGCACATCGTGCTCGCACGATTACTCAAAAGATTAAGGGTTGCACCTCGCACAACACAGACCCACAAGTAAGCTGCGGTTTTCTGTGCAGCTGGTCAGATCTAATTTTTAGAGTTTTGCCTTTGGCTGGAATGTTCTGTTTAATGTTTACGGATCAGATTGAAAAGCTTTCTAGTTATTAAGTTGCTGGCTGCACTGATTTCAGCCAAATGAATGTGTTCAAACAACAGCCATGACTGAAGTTTTAATCAGTGCAATTTAGGCGTGAACAAGGTACCTCGGGGAGTTCTTGGAGATGTTTTACATTAAAGATAAACTACCACTCATAATAATGCCTTTGCTGTTGTTGTTTTTTTTTTGTTTTTTTTGAGTTCTAACTTGATTTAGCTTGATAGTATATCTAACTTAAAAAAGTTTCTTTCTCCACAGGGCTTCCCGCTGGGCTTAAATGATGGCCACATTTATACCTGGACTGACGGTCTAAGAAGAAGAGACTGGCATGACAACGAGAGCATCAGGAAAGACAGCCAACGTTTTGGTACGTGCTCCAAATCCACTGAATTGCTCAGAATAGGCCTTTTTTCTTTCTTCTAATTGAAACGTGTTCCTCTCAAAGCATATGAAAACCTCACATTATCACAGCATAAAGGACATCAACCAGATTAAAGACGAGTGATTTGATGATGATGACGTTTTCTTTATGGCTTTCATTTAGGGTAGGACATTATTTAAGAATCCCTGCCAAGCTGTCCCTGTAAATCAACTGGTTGCCCCTGTGGCTAAAGAGACTTTATTGATCCATCTGAATTTACGGTTGGTTAATAATGTAAGGGTGTCTTTTTGTGGAGTTAAATTTTAGCTGCATTAGGTCCTCGGCAGTTAAGGATATAAATGGCTACTGAGGTGCTTACTTCGGTGTTCATTTTATTCAGCCATTTCCGTTTTCAAGGATGACCCAAGGTGCTCGACAGGATGTGGTTTTTGGCCAAGCACGACTGTTTACAATTTAAATTATAGATAAGTCAATTGCTGGAATGGATGGTAGGTATTGTGCCAGCAAAAAAAGTCTTTAGTTATTATGGTGATGTCACGATTCTCCTCGACTTGCCTCTCAACATGCGTCATTGTCTGTGTAATTGAGGAGGTGTGTTCTGAACAACGATCACAAGAGTGATAATGCTATTGGATAAAGATGTTAAGTTAGTATTTTGATTTGTCTGGGAATGTAACACTTTGCATAGCCTTCCTAATGGTCTGAGTATTAGAATGCGTGGCTGAAGTTTATTTTTAACGACATGCTTGAGCGACTAAAAGTTAAAGGTTCTGTTTGTTCTTCACATTTCACAATGGACTGTTTTGTGAAGCACGCTGCTGTTTTTTTTACACCATCATTTATTGAAAGATATGGCAATGCCAAGCATCTTGTCCTTGGAGGCAATGCAGGTAAGAACATTATTTTTTAACCTTACTCTTTTAAGACACCAAGCGTGTCCATGTATCTTTCAGCAGGTAACCTCCTTTTATTTATAGCATCATTTTATTTATGGAGTTTTTTTATGCAAAGCATAATACTGTATAAAACTGCATTTCATGACCCCTGTAGCTTTAGTAGCTCTTCACTTTCCACCTTTATTTTTTCTAAATGCCTCTTCAGGGCCTGCATTTCTTTTTTTTTGATGAACACATTTTGACATTGCAGGGCTTTTACTTTAGAAATCATTTTTATCTTCAGATACTTGAAAATAAGTGCTCAGGATAGCAAAAAATTGTGTGCTGCAGAAAACTTTTTAAAGCAAGTACTCCAAAAGAGGCTTGTTTTGTAGCTCTTTGCAGTAATGAAAAAAGAAGTCACTGTATTAGGCAGGGAGATTTGTCAGATTAGAGGGAGGATGGCTTTCTGGCGCCTGCAGGCAGGACCACGTCCTTCTGCATATGGCCCACTCGGCCCAACTGTTCTGTGTTGACCCGTCACGTTGGAGCATGCTGCATTATTCTATCAGAGGGCTTTCAGAGCACACCATCTGTTGGTGACAAATCTTATGATAACAGCTTTCATTATAAAAAACACCCACAAATTTTTCATGAATCTAGTTTATTGGAGATGGTGGAGTATGAATGCAAAGGAGGAGTAGTGTATCTTTCCAAATTTAAAAAAAAAGTATTGGATGCTTATTATTATTTATATTTATATTGAATGTGCATGTATTGAGTTTGTGTGTATAACATATTTAAATATTCATAGAAACACTTGATGAATGCATGCAGAGACCTTTAAATTTAACTGACAATGACAGTGACATACATGTTGTATAGACTACATCTCATTAAAATAATTCATGAGTTGACACAGAACTGAGGTCCAGCTGATCTATTACAGAACCAGTATTTATCAGATTTATTGCTTGTTGTGCAATTACACCAACTGAATAAAATCCTTAGGCTGTGTTATCCACATGCCTGTCAGTGATCAAAACCACAACGCTTTCTGAAGCTTCGCCCCAAAAGTTCTGATAACAATAATAAACTCTGCATGGAGCTGTTGTTCAGTGCTTTTAAGAGGCAAACACGTGTACACAGTTACACTCAGGGCTTGTGCGTGGGAGTATTAAAATCTGTAATTTTGCATTATGATTTAAATGTTCTGTTTAACTCCGTTATCATGCCAGAATATGCCAGAGGAGTGGGTGTGAAGTTATTGTAATTATGCACATGTCACACTGAGATGACTTTGTGCTGAAATGCACTAAGGGATGTATTTAACGAATAAGGCTTACAGACATACACACACACACACGCATTATGTGCATACATACAGTACAGTATATGTGGGTACGTGCATGCATACTGTATAATACAGGCAGACAAATAAAGATCTGTTTTCTCTAATTGTGCTAAGATTGCATGTTTAATAATAACACAACAACAACACCTTTCTGTTGTTTGTTGATGTTGTGTGTGTGTGTGTGTGTGTGCATTGCCTTTTTTTTTTTCTTCAGTTGACATCAAAATATGATGAGAATATCAATAGATGCATTTGACAAAAAAGGCAAAGACCCCCTTATGTGTTGTTTTGTTTTGAAAACTTTCTATTTTGTGTACATCAAAGAAGATCTTTTGCATTTAATTTTCTGTTCTCAGCCAGAATGTTTTTTTTTTGTAGATCAGACAAAAGATCTGTCGGAATGCATTAATTACATTGGTAGGATAGTGGTTTGGTGTTGACTTCAGTCAGTCAAGAGAAAATTCCTCATAGGAGTATAAAAATCAAAGCTGGAATGGCAGAAAATCCGATACTCTCTGAATAAATATGCTATTTTCAGT
Source organism: Enteromius treurensis (assembly GCA_032275025.1). Classification (NCBI taxonomy): domain Eukaryota; kingdom Metazoa; phylum Chordata; class Actinopteri; order Cypriniformes; family Cyprinidae; genus Enteromius; species Enteromius treurensis. The sequence goes on from JAUCMU010000001.1 coordinate 16,021,080, forward strand.
AAAGAAGTTAAAGCTGCAGCATGAGCTGTAATTAACATTTTGATCAGTTTCAAATCTCTTGTGCAGGTAAATGAGGGGATATTGCTATCAACATTCCGTAGACTGTTTGGCTTAGATATGAAATATTGGTTTATATTAATAATGTCAGTCCTTTGGTTTCAAGTTATTTAAAAGTCCATTAATAAGCCTTTTTTTAGTGTTCTCTTAAATGTGCACCATATTTGATAGTTTCTTTTTGAGGAGTATGACAAAGGAAATAGTCATACCTTTTTTTAATCAATTAATGCTCACACTTAAATGACTGAGAAAAAGCGTGTGTATGTACTTGTTTGAGAGCAGTACTGAGGATGCTAGATTTCAGATTATAGGTTTGGCATTTAAATATTTAAGGCTAAAATGTTGTTTAATGATTCAGACAAGCAGCTGTTCTCAGGGAGATATTAGTGGCACTGATCGGTCAATTACCTATTCGGGACATAAGGAAACCATTCAAAGAATAATTTCGCATGAAAAGTTGCTGTGCAGCCTACATTGCAACCGCAGGCAAATTCTCACGTTTCATCAAAGAGTGCATGTCTTCTCAAAACTCAAATGCTGTGCACTGCTTCAGACAGCTTGATACAAGTTTCTTAGCTCTTTAAAGAGATAGCTGTCGTCTTCTCACCCCTACTGTACAACATTTAAAGTTTACACAAGTTTTCTTTTCCTGAAAAAAAAAAAAAGGTTTTAAAAAGGTTTTGAAGAATTTAAACTACAAATTTAAAATATAGTGGCTTATTTTAGTGTCAGGTGTACATACACATAGAACATTTTGTGCAAACATAATAATTTCTGTCAGTTTAAACTTTTGTTTTGGCTGATTGTATCAAAGTCCTGAGTTTTTTTGTGTTTTGATCAATTGTATTATCATTGTTATTACTGTGGAAAAAAATTGTAACGTATTTCTATTGTAATTTCTTCAAGTTAAATTGAATTTTTATTTTGATGGGTTGTCATAAAGACCTTTATTAAAAAAATATATATATTATTTGGATATAATATCTACATACCTACATTCCCATTTGGTCATTACCAAAATAAAAACTCCCCAGTACTGTTTACATGGTCTTTTGCAGTTTAATATTCAAATACATTGTACAGCACTATTCTTGATTGATTTATTTAGTCACAATCCACTTCATACAGTAAAATGACTAGATTCTGTGATTTGGATAAATGGGCTATACATGGTATTTCATTCTATGTCAAGAAAGATGTGGATTAAAGTTAAGTTACAACCTATAGTAAGAAGAGTATACAGTTAATAGAGTTTACTTGTAAGTACACTCTATATAGCGCTCTTCTTGGATGCTGAATAGCATCGGTGTGACAGTACAGTATTGTATTGAAAGTACTGCAGCAATATGGATGTAGTTACAGTACACTTTTGTTGTATGGAAAATAGCTGCACACACTGCAGAATAACTCTGTGGAATACGGTATAAGGATTAGAATTACATGAGGGTTTATAGATGACAGAATTAGAATTTTTATTTGAATATTCCATTAAGTAATGTTAAGTAGGATTTCTATCAACTGTGACAGACCAGGCACAGTGGGAAGCAGCTGAGACCATGAGACACACTGCAGAGCCAGCAACTCAGTCAGCATGTTGAGCCTTCATATTAGAGTATGTCTGGTCAGCATTCAGGGGAAGACCAGGCTTATTGGTTTAGTTGTGTCAGCTATTCAGTCATAAACTAATAATAAAATAAATTGTCAGTTTAAACAGCTGTGCTTTCTGTCTTTGGAGTGGTGCATTTCTTTGTTAGACACACATGCTCACCTTGTCAACATCTTGGCTGTGCTCAGCATAGTTGCTGATGTCTGACCACATCTGTTTCAGGAAAAGGAGAGCATGGGAAACCGTACCCGCTCGTGGAGGATGAGTGTGATGACTCGGTTTACAAAGAGAATGGCTTCAACATCTACGTCAGCAACAATATCGCTCTGGACCGCGCCCTTCCAGACATCAGACATCCAAAGTGAGTAGAGCTGATTCTCACAGCATGTTCAAAGTAACCAGCCTCTAGAACTGCACAGCTTGAGCTAGACATCAGCATCGTTTTAATGATCCGTGGCAGGACATACTTACTGAATGTATTTTAATTAATGATTTTGTCTTAAATGAGGAATTAATCTAATTTGGATAAATTAGCTTAGTGATTTCATGGCTGATAGATTTTTTTTTTTCAGTTAACATCAAAACAAGGTAGAGCATAACTTTTTCTTTTTTTTAGGAGACCTAGTAAAATTATGAACCCAAAGCCCCCAAATTTCTTAAAGATGAGCGTTAGTTACCTATAGATGCACTTAATATTGTTTTTGTCATTAATAGTTTTATATACTGTATACAAATGAGTAAGAATATTTTTGAAAGTTTTTTTCATAATGATGTAGACTCTCATGAGCCTAATAAAAGCTTTTTTTATTTTGTGCTGGTTTGGTTTATTGGAGACAACATATTGAGATGAGTCAAATATGACTCATTTTCTTTCTGTATGCCTATTGTTATATTAAATATAAATTATATATACAAAAATATTATAGTAAATAAAAATGACTTCCTCAAAACAGTTGTGAACACTATGTTGGTAAGAAAAAAATGGGACAGATGTACACAAATATATTTAGCATTTAACATTTGTAATGTTAAAACATTTGTAAATTTGCATTAAAATTATTGCTGAAGGATCATGTGACACTAAAGACTAAAGTAATGGCTGCTGAACATTCTGCTTTACACACACACACACACACACACACACACACACACACACACATATATATGTGTGTGTGTGTGTGTGTGTGTGTGTGTGTGTGT
>JAUCMU010000001.1:16041379-16057696 GCA_032275025.1 Enteromius treurensis
ACAGGAGAACACGAGGGAGACTGAATGAAAACAAAAACACAGATCACACGGACATGGAATGCCTGGGGGGCGTGACATGCATGATGTAAAGATAGTCATTGGAATTAAGAGTTCTTTTAAACCTAGAATAAAAAGAGAGAGAGGGTTATGATATTATCATGAAGTTACAGTATATAATTACAGGTTTTTTTATATTTCTAGGTCATTACCAATAAGACAATTTATGGTGTGTTGACTTTTATTAACCACTTTTCAACTTTAAAATTCTAAAATGCATGTAACAATACCAATTCAGTCATTATTATTAATTCTGTGAATGCCTTTATTGAAACTTTTGACCAATTAAATGCCTCATTAAGTAAATTGGTATTAATATTATAAGGAAATGATTGTTTCTTGTAATGTATAATATATAAAATATATCCTATATGTTATTTAAAAAAAAAAAAAAAGGTGTATCCCTTCCGAAAAATGGTTTTCCCAAACTTTTGAACTTTGGTGTGTGCATGTATGTTTGTGAAATGGTTGAATGGTTCACAGAAATCTGACAATTTTTAAAAGCATTTGAAACGTTTTCAAAAATTTTGGTCCCCACTATAAATCAATAGGACATGGTGTAGTAGTTGCCACATGGTTGTCAGAGATCACTCCACTGTCCCTTTGGCTGTTGTGACAGTGATAAGCACTTTGTTCCAGCATTTGGAGACAAAAATAGTGAAACTCGCAGACCAAGAAAAGCGGGACTAGCCTTCTAGAGTGAAGGCTTTGCAACCAGCCAGATGTAACAGAGCAGAACAGCACTAGAATAGGTGGACACCACATCAGGCAATTCCATTAGCTGCATTGCACACGAATCAGAGCCTTGAATCTAATTCCATCTGCCACAGAAGACCAGTGTGCGTCAAGAAACCATGTGACCCTGCAAATGTCCTCATGTAACATGCCATAATGTGAACTCTGGGGCAGCAAGTGAAAGCAAGGCTGAGGTATTATGAGGCCACGGTGCGTAGTGGTTTGAAACAGACAGGCTGGACTAGTGCGGCTTGCGCCTCAGCACCGAGACTGATGAACGTGCCGTTCTGCAGAGATGGGCCCATTTATTACTCTCTGACATGACAAATCATTGCACAAGGATGCAGGGCCAGTTTGTGCACTCTGCCACCCCACCACAACAAAGCCATTGGTAATTCTAATGGCCAGTATGTGCAAATGTGACATTTCTTTTACGGTCATGCAAGTATCTTCTTTTTACAGACGATTTAGCTCCATTACATTTAAAAGGAAGAGTTTTGTTTAAGCATAATATTCAGGAAGGCGTCCTACTGTACCATTCCTCAATGACTGGATATGCATTTGATCCCCTTTAGTCAGGCTGCATACTGTAATATGGGGGAAAAGGGATGTGGAGAACCACAACTGAATACAAAAGACACACTTTGTACTTGAATGAGATCCTTACATGTCACACATATACATTTCAAAAAAGCCTGATTTCTACGAGTAGGAAAAAACCTGCAGTACACGACAGTCCTGTTTTTCATCCTCATACTAATACGCAGCTCTTAGAAATATCCTCTCCACGTACCAGCATTTGATCTGATGGGTTTTTTCATACTGGTTCCCTGCCGCTTTGAGCTTTGATGTCTGTTTTCATTAAACAGATTGTGTTTCTTTTCTCATAGAGTGAGGTCATGCTTAACAGGGCGTGCTTCACGTGCAGAGAGTTGGGTCACTGGTGAAGCGTGTCTGCACTTTTTTAGAGAGATTTAGACTGGGTTTTGTCGTGAAGAAATGGCTGTGTACTTACAAGTACAGCTAATTGTATTATTAATTAATTCCTTCGGCAAATGATGGTAATGATAAAAGCGGAGGTGACTTTTGGCACTACTCAACTGTGACTTTGTTAATTAGATTTGAGTCATGGGCAAAACCCAGCAAATCCTCTTGTTTTAAAAGACTCTGGGTAATGAATGCAAATTTCACTTGTTTTCTTTTTCTCATCAGTTGTTGTTTTTTATATATATATATATATATATATACACTACATGGCCGAAAGTATGTGGACACCCCTTTTAATTAGTGAGTTGTAGTATTTCAGCTACTCCCTCAGTCAGCAAGTATATAAAATTAAGCATACATCCATGCAATCTGCTTAGATAAACAAGTTTTGTATAGTGGGTCATATCTTTTCTGTTTCAGCATGACAATGCACCAGTGAGTAAAGTGTGCTACATAAAGAAGTGCTTTAGTTTGGCATAGAAGAACTTGACTGTGGTTCATATAAAGCAGAAATTCTGCATGAAAGTATCATTTATCCTACCCAATAAATAATTAACAACTGCCTTACTAACTATTAATAAGCAGCAAGTTAGTAATTTGAGACAAAAGTCATTATTAATGGTTTGTTAAACTGTAACCACATTAAAGAACAATAAGCATATTTCTAACACATTCATTAATCTTACTTAATGATTTTTTCATCATTTACTGCTTAATTGCTTTTATTATTGTTATTATTTATTACATTTTTAGACATTATGTAATTGACCATAGCTGACAACATTGAGCATTTCCACGTTAACACAGATTTATAAATACTGTTACAAATGCACTGCTTATTGTTAGTTAATGCATTAACTAATGTTAACTAATAAGACCTTATTGTAAAGTGTTAACATTTTATTTATAAACAAATGGGTTTTATCAACCAGTCATTTTAAATTAGTAATTTAAAAATAATAAAAAACGTAAGAGGTATTATTTATTATTATATTATTATTATATACATTTCTATATGAACAGTATTTTAATTATGAAAGTATGGTAACACTTTAAGTAAGGGAACATACAGTACATTCACAATTACCTACAACTTTTCAGTCAATAAACTCTTAATTTGCTTCTTATTAATAGTAAGGTAGTTGTTAAGTTTAGATATGGGGTAGTTTTAGGGATCTAAAATGTGGTCATGCAGAATAAGGCATCCATTTGTAGTTTATGAATACTAATATACATTTAATAGGCTAGTAATATGTATCAGGTGTGTAATTTGTATAAAGTACAGTGCATGTACAATATACTACATACACTGACGAGTTGTGCAAAACCATGTTCATTATCAGCGTGGTTTTACACAGCTCATCAGTTAACAGCGGCTGTGTGTAGTATATACGGCTCAATGTGAAATCACGCACCTGATGGCATTTACCGCTGATTACTGACAAAATGCGCAGACATATCGGCAACTAGTAAGAACAGGTCCTTAAATAGGTAATTAGATGCAAAACTCACTTTTACATGATATTTGAACATGAATACGTGTTAGCAAAATGTGTACACAACCACCCTATAAGGATAAAAAAGTCCACCCAGTGCTCTATGAATAATGTCCCCTTTCTCAAATCAAGCCGTTCTCAGCTTTTTTGTCTGTGTGATGTCAAAGGACCCACCCAGAATTGTGGATTGACATGACTGTCTTTTCTTAGACCCGCCATGAGTGAACTGCCATTGTTTTGATGCCAGAGCAAGGACATAGACAAGAATGGCTTCTAAGTGATTGAGGTGTTTTGTTGTTGGACATAATAAGGAACATATCAGTCGTCATTTACTCCTGCCGTCTGAGCCGTTGAAGATGCAAGGGATTAGTGTTACTTCTGTTTTTGAAGGAAATGCCCCCTCCAATCTACCTAAATGTGTCTATGTCCAAGCAAATCAATTATGATCCAGCCTCACCTACAGATGAAGTGAGAGTTGGTGAGTAAAGAAGAGAGGGGCAGAGTGTATAATAACAAACCTTCAGCATATGCGATTGACATAACTTACATCCGTTACCTTTGGTACCTTTGAAGGCATCTTGAGTAAACCAGCTATTTAATGAAACACATAACAAAAGACCTGAACCAGAAGTAAAGAGTTTTGAAGAATACACAAGTTTGTTATGCAAAACCCACAGTGCAACTGTGCTGTTAGATCTGCAGCGAGCTAAGAGAGGAGATGTAGAGAGGAGAAAAACAGCCTTGAGAGTAAGGATAAAATCTACTCTGCCCAGCTCAAACAGACAGGAGGGGTCACCCATGAGAATCTCCCTCTCTGTACAAACATGCTGAAGCTCAGCACAAAAGAAGAGTGTTTTCTGCTTACTAACCCTGATGGGAGGAAGTCAATCTCTGGACCTTCTCAAGCAGGGCACGGTGGTCCACTCCTGCTTAGCTGAACATTTGTCTGGCGGCCCGATGTATTATTCATTTGGACGGGTTTGCAGCTGGATTAGTTCTTGCCATGGTCTGTTTACTCTCTGTCCGCAGTGATGTGCTGATGGCTTAATGATGCGACAGGTCTCTGGGAGGTGGCGGATGCATCTGGCGGCCGATGACACCTGCCAAAAAGAGAATCTCCTGATGGGAAGAGAGCAGCTGCACAGCAGATGCGGGCTAATAAAACACTGCTCTTTACTGGCCTCTGATTGGCCGGCACATGACAGAGGTGACAGGGAAACAGCTCTTTGTTTAAATTTAATCACCAGACAGGATGCTGAGGAGAACAAACTGATGTGTTTAACTAGTCTTCCTGTCACACACCTACATTTGCCAGATAATGCCAGCGAATGTGGATATTTTAATCAGGGGCATGCTTTCATTTACATCATGCGTTTTTAATTCAGATGATGCTTGGGGGGGGATTGGACTGCAGATCACCCTTTTTGTAAACCCTTAAGGCTTTGCCTGCATTTTAAAGACAAAAATATTTGTGCTTATAATAGCTGAAGGTCACTATGGATTTTTCTGCCAAATAATAGTTCATTGAGTCAGTGAACTGCAAGAGCAGCAAATATGCCCACCTGGAGCAGTAAAATATTCATGTCATACCTGGTGTAGTGTGGCATCACTAATACAGCGTGATGGCAGATGGAATTTTGCTGGATTGGGTGGCAGCACTACAGAGAGGACTGTCATATTTAATGGCAGACAGTCCTTGTGACAGTTCACATTAGCTGCTGCGGCTGCTGAAAATTTTATATGTTTTATATTCCCTTAAGTCAGGCTTTACATGAAATATCATCAGGAAATTATACTATAAAATGAGGTCAAGGCTGCAAAAAACGGGCTCTAGAGCTCAGCTGAACTGTGTAGGAGGCTTTAAACGTACAAACACAGATATGTACAGATGAGGCAAAATGAGATGAGATGTCATTAACATTCGTTTGAGAATGCGTGTGATTTTCAAGATTCTACAGGAAATTAGTTTGGTTCATAATTTATAACACTTTTAAGTTCTTTGGAGTCATGATTTTATGCAGTCGAGTTCTACCATAATCTGTTTTGTGGGGCGGAGAGTTTGGAAATCTAGTGCCATCTTTACCAGTGGTTCTGAGTGTTTTTGATTCAAAGACCCTATGTATTAGCTAAAGTATTTCCTCTGATATTTCTGCTTTGATATAATAACACTGCTAATCTCTCTCTCTCTCTCTGTTTCAACAGTAGACCAGTAGTAGTAGACCACATGCTATAAAGTGGGACTGGGACCCTATTGTCCAATAAAAGCAATAGCTGGGGATGGAAAAATGATCTTAGTTGATTATTCTAATTTATTTTTATATTTATTATTTTGGACATTATTTTTCACTATTAACAAACCATTAATTATGACTTTTGCCTTAATAAATGCTCAACTAATTTGCTGCTTATAAATTTTTAGTCGGGTAGTCATTATAGTTATAATTTAGGTATGTAAGAATACATTTGAAATAACTTTTATTGTCTTTGTGTCCGTGCCGGGACACGGCATCACTTTATGGTAAGGGGCGCAACATTTCAGTCACATTCAGCATTATTCAGCTAATCACAATGCACTGGATAGTTGGCCAATCAGAGCACACCTCGCTTTTTTAGAACAATGTGTTTTGTACAAATCAACCCATTTCAGAAAGGCGGGGCTTAGAGGAGATACAATAATGTACAGTATGTGAAAAATAATGTTTTTTTTATTTTTTTTTAACTGCACAAACACATTGCATTACATAAAATACACAAAATAATGTCTTTTTAACAACTTCATATGGCCCCTTTAAATTTGCTTAGGTGTTTTTTTATTTCATCGTTGCATTTTTTTTATTTTATTTTTTATCAAGCAAACAAACAAAAGCAAAGGTATAAATCAGTGAAATCTGAAAGACGTTTTCTCCATTTAATGCTTTGTTTTACTCAAGCTTGCAATGACCCTCTGTTAAATGCTGGAAAAGCTACCTCTGACTGTTATCGGTTTTGAAGTTCCTTTGAGTGGAAATACCTGATCTTTTGTCTGCGCTTCCCTTCCCCACTGATTCGACGACTCAAAGCTTTCTCACTGCTTTCTGAAGAACTTTCCTCAAATATGCAGAAGAAACTCACTGTTACCATAGTAGCGTATTATGATATTCAGAGAGAACAACTAACCATTTGGGATGCTAAAATTAGGCCAAAGTGTGTGCATGCAGGCGTGTTTTTCTTTTCCTTCTCTATGTGTGTGTGCTTTTTTTTTGTGTTTTTTTTGACTCCAGAATGATAATAAGATTCATCGTCTCTAACTAGACAGAGCAATTAAATTAACTGAAGAAGAAAGCTTCTCTACACCCTTATGCTCTGCACAATTGTTTTCTCTCTAATTAGAAGGAAAACTTTCCAGACTAGTGAAAATACATTTGTGGTAAGTTTGTTTTGTTGTTCTGTTTTATTTTATCCCATGTAGTCCATCTCTTTTTTTTTTTAAACACATATATAAAGACTGCACAATTAGCGCCCTTAACAAGTACACTAGGCTTTGATCTTGTGCAGTCAGTGGCACATAGCAAGACATTGCTCAGTGGGTTAAAAAACAATGCTTGAAAACAATTATGTTGTAGTCTATTTGGTTTTTTTTTTTTGACTGAGAATATAGATTTAGCAATCATAAGCAAGTTTTTCTTATAGGGATACTTCATGATCTGTCATCATTTCCTCATGTAGTTTCAAATAAAATAAGTTAGTTTAAAGATCTGTTTTTTACCATATATTGGAAGTCTCAAACTTTATAAAAACTATTTAAAATTGAAACAGTGGTCAAAATTTGACAAGACTTTTTGAGACTTGCGTTATAGCACCATATATGCAGTATAGAATGTGTACTTTGTTTATTCTTTATTCTCGATCAGTCTTCATTCCTATTACTTTATCATAAATATTTAACCACTTCTCCTCATCCACTGCAGGCTCAGTCACCAAAGACATGGAAACTGACACTAAAAAATCAGTTATGCGTGACACTTCCTTTCATTCATTTTCCCGATGCTCCCTGCTGTCTAGATGTCTTGCACTTCCACATGCTCCATTTCCCTGTATTAAAGAGGGCCGGCTTATCACTGTGTCTGTGAGTCTGTTAGCATTGCATATCTTACATGCAAAGTGATTACAGCAGTGGCAGCACCCAGTCATCCATGAAGACAGCAGTGGTTCACAGATTTGGCTGCACAGCTCTTGGGCATTGGCATTACATGACATGTTGGCAGGAAAAGCTTTATACACATGAGAGACAGAAAGCATGAAAGCTGTGCATAAGAAGCTGCACGAACTCAAGGCCACTTCAGATAACCTTCTCGCTTTCTTGGAGTTAACTATAGGTTGACGTAGAACTTCCTCTTATAAACATCAACAGAATTTTTGCAGTCAACGTTGTTGGGTCAAGAGATGTCAAAGGTGCCATATTACAGTACTGTATATAGCCACCAGGGGTTCTAAGAGTGGGAGGCTCTGCATACCCAGGTCGTCTGAGAGAATAAGTTCCTAGACTAATTAATATAAACATGATTATAAGTTAGTCTCTTGTCATTTCAGATGTTACTCAAAGTTTATTAAACTGTTGGGAATAAGTATGTAAAGTTATTTATTTGAAAAACAACACTACTTTTCTGTAAATCTACGTCATTTATGGAAGCTAATGAGTGAGCAGATGTTCGGCAGCTTTGGTGCCTCTGCTCTATCGCTATGAGACTCTTCAGGATTGTTGCGTGTTCTCGTTGGTTTGCTGGCGTGTGGCTGATTTCATGCGCAAGGAAAGCTCTCAAAACGTTCGCCCGAGAGGAAAAATGCGCTGTTACTTTTAAATCTTTATTGCCGAAAAACACATTGTGTTGGATGCAAACCTAAAAAAAAAACATTCAAAATTTTTATTTGCATGCTTATTTTCAAGCAGAGCAAATTTTGAAAGTGGTACATTTACGTATGCTTTTCGTCACTTACAGTTAAGGTCCTTTCACTGATTTGAATGTTGTTTGCAACATTACCTGGCCATGTCTTAAATAGATTATTATTTGGGGAATTTTGGATGGTCTGTTATTGGACCCAGGTGGGCATTTTAAATCCTATTCACTGGGAATAAAAATAAATAAATACATAAATCAGTCGATGCAGAGATATACTGTAATGCAGGTCCTTAATTTTACCAGCATACCTGGTCACCACTCACCATCTTTACAGAAGAGCCCTGCTGAATTCGGTTCCTCTATTGTGTCTTTCTCAGACAGACCCTTCACAGGCTCGTTCATTACAGGGAGACTGCAGTCCTGTTCCACAGGTTTGATTGGACCATGACTGTAAAAAAGGGCACCAGTCTGCACTCCCTCCATCTACTTCCTCTTGTGCTGAACTGAGCTGATTTCTCTTCACACACAGTCGAGCTGGAGGTCCAGCACCTTGCTATCTCTGATAGAAGTGTGACAGGCTGAGTGAGATTTTGCAAGGAGCCAAGTCTTTCCTTCCACATTTTTTTTCACATAATAACCTCTGACTTCTTGGAGTTGTGATGAGATAATTGACCTCCATTAAGACAAATATAATGCAGAACTTCAGGTGGTTTGAAGTGTGTCTATTTTTACCCCTTTTACCTGGACCTTGTCTATTTTTACCTTGTCTAAGATTCAGACTTAAAGGTTCCAGCTCAAACAGACATAATAATTGATTCAATGGCAAACTCTTTTTCTGTCCTGTATGTTAAATTATTAAAAAGACATTTAAAATCTTTTAGAATTAATATTATAAAATATAATATTACTATAAATATATAAATATATGTGTGTGTGTTCTTTTTTTTCTTTAAATTGTTTTTTTTTTTTTTTTTTTTTTTGTGAAGGTTCATGTTGAGAGATTTTACAAGTAGTGAGCCATGACAGAGAGAAAATAAGTGACTATATCAGAGCGACAGAAGAAAAAAGTAAGAAATGTACATGTTGAGGGGAAAATCTGGTTTGGCAAGTTTGCAAAGTTTTGTCTATCAGTTTTAATTCTTTCTTCCATATCAGTATTTATGTACTGTATCTTGTAAATGTACCATAGTAAACCACTGCTGCATACAATGAAGGGAATTTGTAGAGTTTAAATATATCTAACCCACGACTAAGTCAGCCGCTCACGCGAAGTCTATGAAATGGATCTTCAAGTTCAGCAGAGGGCTACTTTCATGGCATCCGGGGCCCATGCAAAGGTTAAGCCCAAATGGCTTAGATTTACTCCATTAAAATCCTTAAGGATGACAAATAGGGCCGTATAGCACTTCAATGTCATTGTTATCAAGGAAACGTCTGATTTATGCCAGCTCGGTGATGGCTGCCCTAACCCTGACATGTTCCGGAGGTCCAGGAAAATAAATGGCTAAGCTAAGAAACCGGAGGCAAATGACCGCAATAAACGCCTCTCCCAAGTCCCAGCCGCCCGCTGAGGCGATCCATTTGTTAAAGTGGGAAGTGAGGTCAGGCCTGGACGGTCCCAGAGTGCCTGTTGAGGCTCAGCAGATGGCGGCCCAAGTGCAGACCAATTAAAAAGACCTGAATGTGTGCTGGGAGCAAAAGCGGCCATGTTCTGTGTGCAGAAATAAGCTTTGGAGAGGAAAGCGACCCTGGAGTGTAGCACTGGAGCCAGATGAGGCCCACCTGAGAAAATATCTCCCACCCCGGTCCTGTTTGCTCACATTTTATATGTTTTCACTCAAGTACAGTAAAAGCAGCACAATTCGTTTTGGACTTTCAGCGAGAGTGAATGGATGAGTCTGTAATGTGGGAGCTGATATGGTACCTTTAGGTCTTCATTAGCCGGAAAGGAATAAGATCGACTGCAGAATTGGGGTGATTTTCTGCACTTAGGTCTTCTGCTCAGAGATATCCGCTCCTAAGGGTCTGAACTAAACCATGTTCTCTCATAAAAGCCTTGAGGGAAATGGCTGTAGCTCTACAGTCTTGAGAAGCAGTAAAATTCAAAGCATTGCCCTCATGGGAGAGCTGCTGCCAAACAACAAGGCACTAACTAGATTTACTCGCGTAATTAAATGAAAAAATAGGAGCTAAATGCATGCGTCTCATATAGATCTCGCAAACTGCTTTGGCCTAAAAACTATTTCAGGCTTTTTCAGGGAGGTGGAGGCTGTAAGTGTGATAATTTGCTTTAACAAAAGCATTTTTTGAAGGGCATTGGAAGAATTAAACCCCTATTCTTGTTCCTTCCATTGCTGTTCTACTTAAACCCAGTGGGAAATTCTCTTCCCATCTTAAGCAGAAAGTAGTGCCAGCAGTTATTATATTACTCAATTTCTTCACTGATAGCGATATTAACAGTCTTCCTGCTATAGGTTCCTTTTCACAAATTCCATTTTGCTTTTAAAAGATTTACATTTGGAGCTCTGAGAAGGGATTCTATTTCTCTTTTTAAAAATGTTTTTTTATAAAATCTCGGACACAATTGAAAGTGAGCACAGACAAGAAGCAAAGGACAAGGGGCACTAATCTCTGCATAGTCTTCATATTGAAAAATTTGAGGGCTCATGATACCGTGTCCATGGATAAAAGTTTCAGTATAACGCTTCTCCTTTACAAACACACACACACACAAACACAGAAACTTTTGAAGTCGTATATCATAATTGTTGAAAATGATGTTCACTCTTGCTTTCTCTTTAAAGGTATTAGGTCCAATAAACAGGGGGTCACAGTCTCTGGGCTCGCTTGATGAAACATGCTGTTTTTTTCTTGCAGAAGTCCTAGTTGATAACAGGACGTGGTACGCCCAGTCTCAAATCCATTTTGTTCTCCATGCAAGGCGGCTGCTGGGGTAAATACTGTGATTTGATAGATGGCACTCATTAATAGAAGGTGCCTGCAGCCTTTGAGTAATAGCCCTTTGGTTTCTTTTCCCCATGTTGTTTAATTTGAAGAAACAAAGAGGTATTAATGTCCCATGCTAGTAGAAGCCAAATTGATATTTTAACACTGTGTTCAAGCGTCTGGGACATTGCTCGTTTTGCCCCTCTGGCTTTATTGAAAGAGGAGAGATCAAAGGAGGAATGTGTATGTTATTTAATTCATTGACTCAGATGACACAGGTGCGGGTCGTGTAGTTCCTCTTCAGCGGTTTCTGGATCGCAGCATTTCTGTCGAGGGACATGGGGACTGAGCTGTTGTTATAAAGCATGGCTTCCCCGTTCATGTCCCATTCAGTCCCATATCTCAGGAGATGTTTGCTTTAATTACGCTGTGTTCTCCTTATCGCTCGAGACGACTGCACCATACAGCTCCACTTTGTAATGCCTCATGGGAAAATCTGCTGCTCTTGCTATTTTATACATTAACTAAACTCGGTTTATTACTCCCACAGCAGCTCAAAGTGATCACAGACTTGGCCGCTACATTATTAAGGTTTAGTTTTCACATTTAGTTGATAAAGGAGCTTGTGAAATAGAAACTGATTCTGTTTGCATACTGAATACACTTTTCTGGTCTTAATGATTCAGTTGATAAATAAAATCTTATTCAATTTTAAAAAGTAGACATTCATTCTGATATGAAACGCTCATTTTTGAGGGTTCAATCAATTAGCACTTTGCTTAAAAAAATGGATTTAAAATGTTTTTGACTAATCCTACCTTAGCTAATCACTGTTGTTGGTCATTTTCTAAGATGCTTTGGTCTTCAGTGTGTGAACGATGGATGTTTGTTTGATTAGTTTTAATTGCAGTTTTACAGGAATCATCCAAAAATATATATTTGTTGCTTCAAGGTATTGAGAAGTGATATAAGCATTATTTTTTATTATATTTTCTGCACCAACAGATATGAGTGAATTAATACCAACATTTCTGTATAATCTAATGTTTTATGATGTAAATGGTTTCATCAGACTCTCAGGCCAGATTTGGTACCTTGGGTTCAATTACATGCATTCAGGGGCAACAAAGTCTCTGTCTTAGCTTCTGCCCTCTCGCTACAGAGAGTCTGCAGCGCTCATCTTTTCTGTTCCCTTTAACAGCAGAATGAAATGTCGGTTGTGCCAGAGTGTAGCGGAAAGACTCTGACCTCTGCTTTGTTTGCGAATCACGACTGGAAATAATTACACGTCTCATCTGATAATTGTTCACACTCATCCCGCCAGAGACATCAAAGACCTGAAGGAATACGTATCGTTCGCAATTACTGGACATAAGAATGGGCACTTTTCAAAGGGCAAGTTAATAGCGAGCCGGCATTCTCACAAAGTGCAGGCGAGCATTCGATTTTTTGCACGGCTCTTGCTCTAATTCACCTTATTTCCCAATGTGAATAACTCCCACTGAAAAATTAAATCCTAGACATGCTGTTTCCGCATCCTTGTCTAATCAGGTTAATCCGGTCCAGCCCAACACTGGGTGGTTTTAAATGTAATTCTTGAAGCGTGGCATCTCATAATCAGATTTGATTGGAGGACAAGTGTCATGTGAGGATATAAGGTCACAAGTTATGTGCCTAGAACTTTGTATTATGCTACATAAAAGATGCTAATTTCGGTTAAATGAAGTCCAATTGGGATAAGCTTCTTTTGCAGGACTTGTCACTCCGGTAAACAGCTGGGGCTTTCAGTCTGTTCATTACATGTACAAGTTAGCATTTTTCATTTTTGACGTTTTAGCATTTTTCAGAGGAAGCACAAATGGAGCATATTAATCTTTCTTTAAACACAGATGGTTTCTTAAAACCATTGCTCATGCAGAGCAACCCTGAATTTAAATGTGTGTGTGTGGCCTCGCAGAGCTATAGTGCATTGACTTCAGATCAGTTTTTATGTGATTCTAAACCCAATACATATCTGACGTTTTGGCAAAATTTGAACAATTTTCTGTCATTAACAGCCACAGTTATTAAATATTTGGGAAATGCTTCACTTTCAGAACAAAATGTGTAAAATTGTGCCTTTAGGTGTTCAAGTTTGTCACTGCGGTGGTACCCTTTCAAACGGTAATATCTAATTTATGGTAATAGTAGGCACCCTTTAGGAGTATATTAGGTACAAAAGTGTACCTTTTCAAAGGGTGCCACCCCCTGACAGCTTTTTTCCCCTGAAAGCATATATCGTTGAAGTCCATGTGAACTACTGACTATATTATAGTATACTGTATATTCAGTATATATAGTGATATTATCATGCCATTATTTTGGTAGTGTTCTCATAGCTTCATTAAATTAAGGTTAACCGCATGGATTATTTTAACAATGTCTTTACTTCCTTTCTGGGCCTTGAACTTGTTAGTTATGTTGCTGTCTGTGCAGAGTGAGAAATCATTTGGATTCAATCGTAAATATATTAAATTGTGTTCTGAAGATCAATGAAAACCTTACAGATTCATAAAGGTGGGTAATTAATGACAGAATTTACATTTTAGGTCAACCATCTATTTAAAAATACGTAACATTTCTTACTATTAGATGTAATAATATGCACCTTTTAGGGGCTAGATGAGGTACAAAGTTGTCCCAGTGATCATCTGTTGTACATTTCATGCTCAATAATGAGGGAAAGTCAGAAAAAAAGTTGTATGCATGAGTAGTCTTCTGCTTCTTTTAAAAATTAATTGGATACTTTTTTTGTGATGACTTTTCTAAGAACAAGTACACACAATCATGTAGCTTTCAGCGCTGTCATGTTAAACATTGTGAGCACTTATACTAAAACAAGTCTAGATGTGCTGACAACATGTAGTCTTGATACATGATTGTTGTAACACAGCTGGTTATGATGGGACAAAAATTTGATTTGTGTCAAGAGATCAAATATGTCCATTGTGCTTTGCTGTGTTAAAAGTATCCAAAATGTCCATACACCCCTAAATGCAGTCTTAGACAGCGATGAAGAGCATTTAGCTGCACTCCATCCATTTAAATGCAGATTGCACACACTGGCCAGCTGCCAGCTTTACCAGATGAACACTGAATACTTAAGAATGGAGCTCCTCTGTCAGAAGTGATGGACCCAGGAAAACGGCTGCATAGAGAGGCCTGAATAATGGATAGAGTTCAGAAGGTCTTGCTGACAGGGACAGGAGAGACACACTGAGGAAACTTACGTAAATTCTTCCGCCAGACACTTAATCCCAGACTGCGGCAAGTTTTAGACCCCTCATGGTTTATTTAGAAAGCTGAGATAGGTTAATTTCAGCTCTGCAAGAGGTCTGCTTCAAAGTAAAGGGTAATGTAAATATGCATTGCTCACTGCTTTTAAAATATGAATAGGCTTTTGCTCTCAAAGTTGGAACCAATGAAATATAGTGTGTGTATATACTAGAATATAAACATATAGAATATAAAGTATAAAGAATGTATACATTATTATGTTTATTTATGTGAATTATTTGTCTCTTGCATTAATGCTTAGTGATGCAGCCTTTTTCTGCTGTTGTCCACATGGGCAACTGTGTATTCACGTTAGCTTTGTGTCTCATGCGCAGGACCCTTTCCCCAGCAGGGGAGGGGTGCAGATGGATCGGGTTCGTACAGTCTCATAAAGATTTCACAGGCAAGCTCTAGGGGGATTAGATGAATAAAAAGTTCACTCTGTGCTTACTAAGTGTGTGTATGTGTTTTGTTTTTTTTTGGACATTATTAGCGATGGGGCTAAGGAAGTATAATTACATACAGCCGCACAATACAGTCAAACTGCATCAAAGACAATCCACTCCAGTCCCTGATGCCTAAATTTAAAAGTACTGTAAATATGGAGAAATCTCAGCTTCCCTTCAGTTTTTCTGGAGATAGATGAAGTTTTATGAGGAGTTAGATGCTTTTTCATCGATTGAGACACAAAGAGAGTTACAGTTCAGACGACTAACTTTCTTTTATCTCGCGGTCGGAGCATCTCCTGTCAGCTGTTATCTTCAGAATGTTTTATACAGGATGTTGGAAAAATGTGAAATGCTTGAGAGATTTGTTTGCATTCAGCGCACATATTCTTTTCTACTGTGCTCCTTGCGAAAGGACACAGAAAAAATTTCCTTTTTTTTTTCTTCTTCTTCTTTCTTTTCTTTTTTTCTTGCATTGGATTTTTAGAAACCCAGGGTCAAGTTCATTCTGCATAGATAGCTCTTTACTGTAAATCACAGTCCCTTCATTATGTTTTCCATCCAGACTTGCATTCGCCCCAGGCATCCTTCAGTCGTGCAGTACGCTTTGTTGTGTTTACTTGTTTTCTTCATTTTCCAGCATAAACATCCTAGGGGAAGCATGTCCCGAAAAAATAAAAAGAGAGAGATTAGATGATGGAGTGGTATGGTAGTATTTTCACAAGCCCTTATTTTAATCCATGTAGCTTTCAAATCAAATATGCACATAGTTATGGCTCTCAGAGATGAGTGAGTAAGGTGGAGTGTTCTGTTCCTTTACCCACTCCTGCTTCCACCTGGAGGATTCAGAAATAAACAATTGATAGGTCTTTTAACTGACCCGCTGTACCTGTGTTCACACCCTTCTCCTTCATTGTAAAGAACGTCTACTCCAGCAGGTCACTGAACATCATTAGTTTGGATATTTCATTTCTTTTAGTTTTTTTTCTGTATTTGTATTTGCAGTGCTTTGCCTCTTTCAGGGTCAAGTTGGAAGTTAACACAGACCTTGTTTCCATGTGAACTTTCCAAATGATTCAATTCAGTTCATTTTAGTTGCACAGTGTAGGGGTACCAAGAAATATGTTATTACTACTTCAGTTTGAGTTCTGCTTAATATAATCCGTTATTGATTTCAAATATAATTTTTTTCATGAAGTGCAATGAACTTTCAGCTCATTTTTGAGTGAAGGGACTTGAAAGGGAAATGAATGCTGGGAGAATTTATAGTGAAGGGGAAGTATTTTGATTGGGCACGAGTAAACAAGAGATGAGCTGCCAGCTGTGTGCGATTCCCCGTTTAGCGATCCTCTCGAAATTATGTTATTTGCAAAACATTCACTTCAAGAGTTCACGCTTTCCTCATAATGAATAATAAGCAAATTTGGCGTGCTGTCTGGGGAGCGAGCCGGGAGAACG
>JAUCMU010000001.1:16078435-16093051 GCA_032275025.1 Enteromius treurensis
CGAATCGTGGGTTTGGTGTATCGTTACAGTCCTAGCATGTATGCATGTATGTATGTATGTATCTATGTGTATATATATATATATATATATATATATATATATATGTATATATATGTATATGTATATATATGTATATGTGTATATATAAATTATATTATTATTATTTTTTTTTTTTTTTAACCATGTCTCTGGCTATGGAGTTTGCCCCTAGCTCACTCCCCTTCCCTTCAAATTCTCCATAGTTTTCTAAACACTTGAACACTTTCTAAACACTGGCAGAGTTCTGAGCTTCTGAGTTCAGTAATATTTTATGGAGACATAAAATGGAAAACTAGGATTTTTCATAACATTAGGACTTTATCATTTAGCATGTTATTTTACAGTGTCTTTGTTACATGTCAAATATACTTAAAAAAATTATGTAAAAAGTAACTAACCCTAAAGCAAATCCCCCCACCCCCCACCATAACCATGTTAAAAGTACACGTTGTTAATTTATATAAATCTATACCTATTTTTGCAAGTACACTGTAACAGGGGCACGGTAAAATAAAATGTTTCAGCTATTTCCCATAACAGATGCCTTCATATAGTTCATGTGACAAAACTCCTAAACAAATTTACAAAAAATGTCCCTTTCAAATTTACATATGCTTCTATTATTCTTAATCTCTGTAGTTACCTGCATTATCCATGACTATTTTTATGTTTGTGATTAGTCTTTTGTGTATTTGAAACCCTTTCCAAGAGTCCTAGTGTTACAAATCAGCTTTTAATGTCAAATTCAAACAGAGGACGACTGAAGGACTCATACAGTCCTCTTACAAAACGTGCAAACATTTACTGATGCTCAGGAAGGCAACATGCATTATTCAGATATCTTTTTCTGATAAATTGTGCTTATTTTTTCTTCTGGGAAATGAATTAAAGACCTTTAAAACTATAAAAAAAGAAAGAAAAATGTGCTCTTCATCCATTTCAGATCTCTTTTTAGTGCATCATTTTAGAGCATTACTAAATGTTTGCAGTTTTTATGAAAGTTGCAAATTAGTCTGTGAATGGATACGCTAAATTAGGAGTGCTCAGTCCTGTTCCTGGAGATCACCCTTCCTGCAAAGTTCAACTCTAACCCAAACACAACTGAAGCAGCTTTTTAAGATTTTCTGGAGCACTTAATTAGAGACAGGTGTGTTGATTCAGGGTTGTATTTCACATTTGTAGGTAGATTTCTAAGAACAAGATTGGGCACACCTGCACTGATAGATAATTATTTCCATATTTTGATATTCATTCTCATATGCTTTTCCCCTACAGTTTATCCACACTCTTGAAAGCCAGAGGACATTTTCACCTAGAGACAGAGGATATGTGGCCTCTTTGCTCACTGTGGCTCTTCACAGTAAACTAGAGTACTTCACTGACATACTTAAAACACTGTTAAATGATCTGGTGGAACAGTATATTGCCAAGAACCCTAAACTCATGCTCCGGAGGTAAGTAACTGACATTAGAAGTACTAATTTATTAGTACTTAACATTCACTGTTCTAAAACGTGTTTGTATGACTGAGACTTTAATTGTCTTCTCAGAACTGAGACGGTAGTTGAAAAGCTCCTGACAAACTGGATATCCATCTGCCTCTATTCTTTCTTAAGGGTGCGTATGAAAATTGGTAGGGTTTTTTGTTTTTAATATATATACTGTGTATAAAATCGGAGGCATGTCAGGTGAGACACTTATTATTTTTGCAGTACGGAAAAAAGTGATTAGATGCTTAACAATATAAAACAATTGCTCAAGAACGTAATTAGCCTCCTAAAAAAATGAGGATGTTCTGATTAAGATTGCAGGATAGTTAACATTGAGGACCTTGAAGATCTGATGACAGTAAAATAATTTATTTGTGTTTTTTAGTAGATTATTCGTGTTGTATTGTGTAAATGATCGTATTTCTGCTCCCCGTGCAGCATTCAGCTGGTGAGCCTCTGTACATGCTCTTCAAAGCAATTAAACATCAGGTGGATAAAGGACCCGTGGATGCAGTGACTGGCAAAGCCAAATAC
Organism: Enteromius treurensis; assembly: GCA_032275025.1. NCBI lineage: Eukaryota > Metazoa > Chordata > Actinopteri > Cypriniformes > Cyprinidae > Enteromius > Enteromius treurensis. Next base: position 16,080,499 of record JAUCMU010000001.1, read on the forward strand.
ACCTTAAATGATAACCGCTTGCTAAGAGAGGATCTGGAATACCACACTCTGGTTAGAATTTTTTACATTTCCTTATTATGAACTTAATCGCATTATACAGATTGTGTCCACACTTAAACTATCACAATGTTTGGTTACACTTCATTTTAAGGTTCATTGTTAGTGTAATTACACCAATAAGTACCGAGTAATAGTAACAAAACAACATGTACTATATATACCTTAGTGAAGGTAGCACCATTTTAAAAGATAGAACTACAGTGTGTTTAATGGATTCTGCTGCAACATAATAATTGTTAAGCCAAAAATTTTTTTTTAAGTGATGGGAACAACAACTGGGACATTTATAATCCGTTTAAAAATAATGAAAATGTTATTGTAAAAAAATTCTTTAATTCTTCTTTTCACTTTAGACAGTGAATGTCCTGATGCAGGGAATAGGTGTGAATGAGGCTCAGCCAGTTGCTGCTAAAGTTTTAGACTGTGACACTATAACCCAGGTGAAGGAGAAGATACTAGACCAGGTTTACAAGGGCACCTCTTACTCTCATAGACCACATGCTGACTCAGTGGACCTAGGTGAGATTGTTCATACATGTCTGGACTCTACATATCAATTATGTCCTTTCTATGTCATATTCTTTCACTCTTTGTTTCTTTTCAATCTTTGATGTTCCCTGTGGTTTTCATTGTTCCTTGTGCATTTCCAGAATGGCGGTCTGGTGTAGCAGGTCACCTAATCCTCTCAGATGAAGATCTAACATCTGTGGTTCAGGGCAACTGGAAACGCCTCAACACGCTCCAGCATTATAAGGTACAATGCAATCTTCAAAACACACATGGCTGTATAACACTCAAGTCAAGCGCTTTACAAAAACCAGACCTTTCATATCAAGCCAATTATGAAGCCACTGGAAACATTTAAAGTACATGCACACAAACCAATGCTCTGCAAAGCTTTCCTGGCAAAATGCAGATATTTCAATAGAGATATCAGTGCATTTTGGAATTTTGCGTGAGGACTTTCCCATGCATGTTTTTGCATTGGATTCAAGGTGGATATGCGAATTTGATTAAAGTGCCCCTATTATGCCATTTTAAAGGTGGCTAATATTGTTTTATGAGTGTCTTAAAACATGTTTATGTGTATGCAAGGTCAAAAAACACTTTAGTTTCTCTAAAAATAGATTTAATTATACCCCATTTCTAAATGATTCATAAACGACTCGTGTGAAGCAGTTCGAAGACTCAGTTTGTCTCAACCCCTCCCTCTCTTGAGCCCTCACTGTGATTGGTCAGATGGCGCAGTCCTAAATGATTGGTCCACCGCTACAGCGCTACGTGGACAGTGCTTTTATAAGCGAATCGGGCACACCTCTACGTAGTGAACTTTAGCATTGCATAAAGCATAACACTGCGTTAAGCCATCGTTTATCATTACTTAGGCCACATTTACACATAGCCGGGTATTTAGTGAAATTAATAATTCCTCTCCTCCGTTTTCAATAATAACATTGTGCACACAACATCGTTTTCCAAAAACTTGTCATTTATATCAACCCGCATAAATATGCTGTTGAGCGACATAATAACTATGCCAAACCTATAATAAGTTAAATAGGTCGCTCACATGACGTTAGGCATTTTCTGGCACATAATGTGACGTTTGAGAACCTAAAACCCCAGATTGACACGGCAACACATAACATTATCAGAAATCTCCACTTCTGCAGGTGTTTGTTATGTGAACTCTTGTTACACAGCATAACGTACACAAATACGTATTTTGAACGATCGCTAGAAAATACAATTATCGATTATTAATCTTACTTACAGGTAGAAGTTCAGAGGAGCAAGCCGGTCCACAAAAACTGGGCACTGATCCATCTTTTAAGACCAAGCGTTTAGTGAATATAGCGTTGTACTCCAAGATTGGAAAAGCAGTCATCAGTCAAATGATGCGAACACAAGAGACTGGATTGCTTGTAGCTTCATCTTTCATCTTTTACTTGTAGATTCATCTTTTAGAAGGGCATATAAAACAAATTAACTCTCACTGGATACAGCGTCTTCTTCACATGATGTAACATGTGGAGATTGTACTGTTTGGTGGCGAGGCAAGTTGTTTGCGGCGTAGAACGTGGGCGGACATTATACAAATATGTTACTTCGTGATGTGTGGCCATAACAGAAAAAGATTCAAATTGCTGACGACTCGTTGAGGCGAATGTGAGCCGACTCTTTTTTTTGATAGACGATAACTTTATTTATCGTGCACTGTCAGCGTCACAACTTTGCAGATAGTTTATGTCCACACATGACACACTGCATAAAAGATCATGTTTGAAAAAGCATAATAGGGGCACTTTAAGTAGCTGCTTATTATTAACCAAATTACTGTCTGTTTACTGATACTTATAAGCATATACTGTATTTGTAACCATGAGCTGGATGTGCCAACCCAGTTCTGGATGGCACTCCAGCTCTCCATGAACTGTGTGTCTGTTTTCATTCTTGGACTCGTTCTATGAACTCTTGTCTCCGCCCCCTTGTCTGTTGTCATAGTAATTAATTGCATGTCTCCACCCCCTTGTATGTTTCCATAGCAACTCATTACATCTCCGCCCACTGACCTCGTTTGTACTGTATTTAAGTTCCGGTTGTCTTTATGTCAAGTTGCTAGTCATTGTTAGAAGTGTCCAGAGTTTCTTCTGTGTCTAGCCGTCCGTGTTTCTCCTCAAGTTCATTTGTCCTCGTGTTTCATGTCTAACCTCATCCTGCCTTTGAATCTTCGCTTCAGTCTTGCCCTTCGGATAATGTTTGCCCCTCACTCGATCTTCGCTACGTTATTTGGATAATTCTCATTGCCTTTGCCTCGGATGTGTATGTTTGCTGTTGATGATTCTGCCTGGTTAACTGATGACGATTCTGCCTGACTCTCTCCTATGTGTGTTTTAATATATGTCTGCAATTGAATCCGAATGCCTCTCATCTCGTCATGACAATATTAATTCTTTATTTTCCATTACTTTGACTATGACTGCATATTTAAACTTAACAACTACCATGCTAAATATTAAGTACACTGCAGCAAATTCGGGTTTTTTTTTTTTTGAGAAAAAGTCATAGTTGATCCCTGTTGTCAATGGTCAGTTAGTTTTAGTTTAATCTTTGAATTTGAACATTTTGAGAGCACTTATTTTTGTTTCATTCATCTTTTTACAGATTGCATCAATAAAAAGTAGGTAGTGCCAGTTTGTATTTAAGTGTGAATAACTAAATCATGCATTCAACTGATCCATTCACGAAAAGTACTAGTGACCTGTATTAACCTGTATTAATCATTTACTAATGTGTTAAAAACACTAAATTATTAAGTAACCAATCACCACTGTGCATGTCACCACTGTTGAACTGCTGTGGCTTTGTTTTGAACTGTTTTTGTTGTTAGAAAAAAGGTGACAAATGTAACTTGCAATGATGTCCAAGCAAGCCACGGCTGCTGGTCTTAACATGATGTTCAAATAAGTGGTAGAGGTTCTTATTAATTAAATGGATTTCATAAGGTAGATGTAATGTCAGTTGACATGTTGTTTACAAGCTGTTTTACTGACATCCTTTCGCAGCAAAAACAGATTGCGTGATTATGAGAGATTATAGATTCTAGTAACTTGTACGTTTCAACATACACTCTTTTGTATGTTATAACCAGTTGTAAAGAACACAGGATCATCACTTTATTCATGTGCTGTGCTTCCCTCATGTCTCTTTTCAGAGTTTCAAACAACAATTCATGGTTTGAATACAAAAAATGAAATACAATTAATAGAACATATGTTTTGCATATAATTGTGTTTTTGGACAAACAACTTGGTTTGGTCTGTTGGCTGGATGAACACTTTCAGACAAGCTTGCATAGACTTTCTTACCGTTAGAACGGGGCCATTTTCGGTGGTGGAAAACCTATACAATTTTTGTCCTTGGCTCTGTGAATTTAAGCAAAGTCATTTGTTACACTATGGGAATGACAGCGCTGTTGCTTCCAACCAATCCACAAAACAATCTTCTAAAACCATCCTGGTCCAAACCCCAAAGCTAGGGTGTCCTTCTCTCTGTGTAATCACAGAATAAATGCTGCTGTTTTCACAACAGGAGGCAAAAAGATAGCTAAAGGAAGTGTATCCTTTTCCAGCATGTTCTGGATAGAAAATGTCATTGCAATTCAGCCCTGAAAGAAGCAGCTTTGCCTGGAATATTCACAGTAATTTAGTCTAAGCTCAGCTCTGATGGGCTGCGAGGTTTTACGCCTGCAGACTGAAATATCTTACAGAGTTCTTCAGGCTTTTTTTTTATGTTGACAATGGTATGATCACGTAGATGCATTTGATACTTAAACTCTTGATAATTTTATTATAACCATTTCATGGTCTCTTCACAAAGGAAAATAAGATTCCAGATTTCCAAGAGGCTGTTACAAAATCCATTTATTTGATTTTATATGTTTCATCAGACTGACTTAAGAGGCTTTATGTGTGGACAAGCCCTATGGGTATATTTGGCTATTCATTTATGAGCGTTCGCAACAAATATTTACCCGGCTAAATAAACCCTCTATCTGATGCTAGAGATATAAATAATGTAAAATGTTTTGCCCGCAGCAGAGCCATCTCTACGCAAATAAACACCATGGTCATGAAGCAAAAACAGAGCCAGTGATCGCCAGGGACGGTTGAGCTCAACGAAATGCGTTGCACACATGTATGAACACGCAAGGAGTCTTGGGGAGTCACGTTGTCTTGGGCGACTCCCCCATGTTTTCCCGTTCATCTCCCGTCCGCCATCCGTCAGTCTTGACATATTCAATTAGGTGCAGTGATTGTACTTAAACAGACCTTGAAAGGTTTGTTTTCCCCCAGCGGATGTCAAGGATAATTGTGCGGGTGCGTGAGGAGCTTCTTGCGAATTGATGAGCATCCCATGTGAGTATCTACAATGTATGTGTTTTTTTTTCCTGAAGCTACAGCTGTAGTCCTGTACAGTGCGCAGAGGAATCTGTGTGCACTGGCTGCACTAACACATAGGGGCTGTAATTGAGTGTGGCAGGTAGATATTTGCTGACAGTGGCGGGAAACTAGAGCGTAACACAAGTGTCACAGCAGACTGTGTATTGTCTAACGCTCCTCTGAGTGTAATCATAACCACAGTTGTTTTTCCCGCACTGCCGTGGGCTCCTTCACACGGAAAAGGCCTGACCGGTCTGTCCAATAGACCGTGATCAGCATCTCACCCCCTTGCAAAGCCACGCAGCAGGCCTGAAAGGAGCATTTAGGAACACGGCTGAAATAGCTGCCCAAGCTGAGGTTGGAGGTGAAACTATTTGAAACTCTCTGTCTAGAGATCATGATAGTTAATAATCATGTAGTTCAATTAGTCCTTTTTTTTTTTTCTCCAAAAACATGCCTTCATTCAGCTGTTTGCTTCACACAGGAACAAGCAGTATGCATGCTTAAGAAACACTAGGGGAGAACTGAAAGCAACTGTATGAACACAAGAAGCATTAAATACACACAGGGCAAGGGCTAACAAGGCCCAGCTGGGAGTAGTAATGAAGTAATCAATAAAAAAGACCATAAAAGGACTACAAAACCTGACACAGGATACACAAACCACAACTTCAACATAAAAGTCTTGACTAGACATAGGGAAAAGAGAACACATGTTTTATGTCTTAAAACATATTTATTTGCTGTCAAATAAAACAGCTGTCTGTTAATGGAAAATTATTTTAACTTAGCAGTCTTGAAACACAACACTCATTTGCAAGACCCTGCAAAAAGATGCAAGTGCACTGGTCACACGTTTCCATCTAGTGCATGTGTATATATATATATATATATATATATATAAACATGGATTTTTTTTTTTTTGTTATTTGGTGTCAAAAAGTTTATATCCCTGGATTAACTGACTAATTGTTCAGCGAACCTACCAGCTAAATTTAAAATCTTTTCTCCTCTTTTGTTTTTAAATAATAATCTCCTGATGCAAAAAGGGGGCCAAACGTTCACTAACTATCACGCATCGTGTACCACTTTGCAGTTTCTACAAGGATTGCGTAATACTCTGCGTAACTGTCCTATATCTTCATCTTCATCTGTACTATCTTATATTCTTTGATGTCATATGTCATCAGAATGCCTGTCATCCTGTCCCACCGCACTTTATAGAGAATATGTTTTTCACGCCATTCTTATCTGTCTCTTGCCATTGAGGATTATTTTTTAATTATGTCATAATCCCCCCTATAAAGGAGACTTGATTGGGGCGTAACAGGCAGATGTGACCTCATTACTTACAGGACTCAAGCCCTGCAGTCTCTCTCAGTTATCATGGAGACGTCGCAACAGTGACGTGATTATGGCACGGGCGCTTTTCTGAGATGCTGACAGAGTTTTATACCCCAGGGGCTTTATTTGGCTGTCTCTCGCCTCACATCTAACCGTCTCTTGTGTGCGCAGTGCCAAATGTTGCTTTTTGACAGCACCACATGTAATATTTCACGCCTGCTTTGGATTCGTGCCTGCTTGTCGTGCAGGTCAGAGTTTGTTCTCAAAAAAAAAAAAAAAGGAAAATTAGACAAGCATTTGTTTAAAGTTCTTTCCTTTTTTATTTTCCAAAAATTAATTCAGTTTCAACAGATGTTTATGAGACTTGGCACTGAGCAGGATCTTCACAGGCTGTTGGCAATAATTAAGACAAATTTCAGTTTTCAGCTGCCGTTAATTTTATATGGACATCGCTGGCATGCACAGTAGATGATCTTTTGGATGTTCAGGGGTGTTTCTTGGGGTTAAATTGTGCCTTAATTTTAGCATTCAGAAGGGAGTAAGAAAGTAATTGGCAGTTTGTCTGTGAGTCCATTCCTTTTTGTATACTCCAATCCAGTTTTTGTTTTATCCGTCACACATTCTGTCTCCATTCAGCAAGTGAACAAACTATGAAAGGCTTTGATGTTCATTACAGTAAGTAGGGGTGCACAATATTAGTACTGTATTGGTTGATGATAGATTCTTTAGTTTATTAGTAATGGTCAGTATTTGATTTTTTTTTGCCTAGGACCCTATTGTTGTACAAAGCCGTCAGCTGTAGCATTCATTGGTATTTCATTCTGTGTTTTTAACCTTGTCAATGTACAAGTGTGTATTTGTATAGGCACAACAAAGCTAATGATTCTTTATGACTGGGTCAAGATGGTCACAGCAAACATATCAGCATTCGAAGAAAAAAAATATGTGAACTTTCGCCTCAGTGACTGTGTACTGAGCACTCCTTGAATGTGAAATTGGATTTAAATGTAAATGTGAATGCAAAACATATTATCAAAACACGCTTCGTTTGAAACCTTTACTAGGTGCAGAGTAAACACCTTTGCAGATGAGAAATGATAATTAAGTATTGTGAAGCCAAATTCCCTTGTTGTTCCTGTGGAGGAAATAAAAATGGCCATGGTTTAAATGGCGTGATAATAACTGTGTTTTTTTATTGAAATTTTTTGGGTGGCTTTTCACAGCGCTTTGTTTAAGGATAGTGAAAATGAAATGCAAGTTGATAGGTGTAACATAAACCCATATTGCCATGTGGTGGGAAAGAGGTTGCGTTTTTCCTGTCTAATGAATCTGGCTGGTCGCCATCCCATTTAAATGGGATTTAAATCCATGGCAAGGGTAAAAGTGAATGTTCTGTCTTCCCATCCTCTACAACAAATAATAAAATAATTACAATTTACACTGGCAAAGGATTGCTTTGTGCAGCAGAAATGAATGCTGAGCTACGTGAGGGCACTACAGAAACCATCTGGCAACTTCAAAATATGTATGACTACTGTACGCTCTCTCTGTTTTTCTTTCTCATTTCTCTGTCCCTCCTCCCCCTCATGCTCTCGCTTATCTCCTGTCTTATCTCCAAAGAAACATATTCAGCTGCTGCTTCATTCATTAATCATCATATTTTTACTCTTAAGCCCTCAGAGACCAAACATCAATATTGATGATGTGTTTTCTTTTTTCCCTTAAAAGTGTGTTTATGAAGCCACTGGTTATAAAAAATCACCTTTTTTTGCATATTTTGTTTTAAAAAGGCAAGTATATGAATATGCCCATCTTAGAGAAGCTCTCTAACATGCTCTAAACTTTCATGACCCTGGAATATTTCTACACCTCATTGACCCTGTTGACCTGCCTATAAAGTACCTTAATTTGAATATTTATAGGTTCAGTTGCTTTGACCTTTAAGTCTTCAGAAAGCTAGAAAGAAACTTTGTCTCAGGGCAACCCTCTGACACTTTCTAAAATTTCACTACAGCAGAAATTGTCTAGAACTTTTTATGACCCTTTTAAATTCTAATATATAGATGCCGTCAGTGATCATTTCGCTTAACATTTTGCATGCTGTGAGATTCAAATCATAAATATTTCATTGCCAAATGCGTTGCTATGATACATTTCGGAGTATGAGTAGCTGTTATTTATAGTTTTAAGGTTAATGTTTACCTTAAATTGCTTTGATCACATATTAACATTTTGTTCAATAAAATAAAGCACAAAGGTTTTTATAGTGCGTGCCGTCATTGCCAAACCATGCCATTACTACACTTTCAACAGTCAACTGATAAATGTTAATGTTGCTGATTGAATAGCATTCAGAATATGAAACCCTCAAATAGTCAATATAATGACTATTTTCATGCTTTTATGATGTTATTATTTAATTTGCAGTGAATGAATGTACCTGCTGTCATCAAGTACACTATCATTAGCACAGTACATTCGTTTACTATTTTAATGATGTGTTTTGTTTTCGTTTTGGGTTGTTTGTTTAAAACGGAGGTCTTGCTTTGAAGCATAAATTGGAGTTAGTTATGTTTTCTCAGGTCTATTGTTTCCGTCTGCATTTTGTTGCATTATGCATAGTCACCCAGGCGCCATTTATACATTTATGATAATGCTGTAATTAGTGAAAGATGAATGCGGCTGTTAAGGATTTAACAAACGTTCAGGCTTCCAACCCCTCATCAGAGCGACGGCGATAGCTTGTGGAAGTTTTTTTGCAAATAGATTGTTCCTCTTTCGCAAGTCCATCGCACCCCTCTGATCCTCTCTGTGTTCAGGGGAGGGGAAGCGGTCGACTGCTGGAGCACAGCATCCCTCTCTATGGGAATATTTGGCTAGATTTAAAAGGTCAGGCACTCTGGCACCAACCCCAGCCGTGGCAACTCTCTGCTGACCCGGCCTCCTCTTCCAAATCACTTGCTTTTCCGCTTGGTGCCTCGTGCTCTGAATGCTCTTCTCGCCTGAAGAACAAAGGTTTGTTCTGCTTTCTTGGAGGTGCTGATTGCAGCTTTCTGTATTCTGCTTTCCAGATGACTTCTATTTGTCCTGTTCCAGCTCCATCTGTTGGTTTGGCTGTGGAGCAACTTGCTAATTAAGTCATTATTTAGAGAGACAGTCCATTATTGGACTTTTTTTTAATAGCCTTTTTTTTTAAATATAACCTGTTCGTTGTAGATAAGCAAGGCCTGTTTGCTCAGTATTTGGACTTTATGTCTTGTTTTTCATTGTTGTTTTTTTATATCAACTGTGTTGTTCTCAGGGTCTGTTTGAGTCTTTTATGTAATCCTCCGTCTCCAGGACTCGAAAGCCCAAAATTAATGTTTGCGCTCATCCCGCGCTTGTTTATCAGCAGAGCAGAACAATAGGATTTCAAGGTGCTCTGTCATTGGGATTCGTATTGCTGCTTTATTTTCTGTTTGGTTTGTGTCTGTCTTGAAGACAAGGGACTTTATTGGATGTGCAATGCTGCATCCAGTGCTGTTTTTTGTCTCGTGGAGTGGTGGGAGCTGCTCTAGTTCACTGTACACTGGATTTCTTAGCTGAGGGTTCGCAGAGGACATTTTGTGCAGACTGTTGTTGTAACGTGTTGTGAAGGAACATTAACTGCTGCCGTGAAGCGTGCCAGGCCTGAAGTTTGAGCTGCTGCCTTCAGCCTCTGCTGGTGGAGTGAATAGCTGGTTAGATCAATAGTTCTACTAAAGTTAAAAGTTGTTTTGAGATGAGTGGTGCTGGCCAAATACAGTATGAAAAATATGAATTTACTGGTGGGAAAAATGTCAAGGATCTAGCAAATCGTGCATAAACAAATAGACAAGACCAACCTTTTCCAAACAAGTACTAATATATGGCATGTGATCTCTGAATTGTTTCTTTTTACATTTTAAAACACAACCAGTGTGAGTAATGCACAACAATATAATCAGTAAAATATTACCCAGACTAGACGAAAGGCTAAATATGGGTTTATTTGCAAAAAGGACATAGTTTATGCCAATCACAATGTGATTTGTGCAGTGAATTATTGGCTTTTAACATTCCAAATTTAAGAGACATTTAGAGACCAAACATTTGAATAATAATAATGTGCATATAAAAATAGATTTTAAGGACAAGTTTGATTAGTTCTGAAAACTATTTTGGTTCTGTATTGAGACGCTTTTTGTTGTGGGTTTTTAAAAGCAAAATCATTTGAGAGTCTGTGCTCTGAATAACCTAAAAAATCCCATCAAAGTGACTGTCCTTGTAAAATGGTGTTGAGCTAATCTGTGATTTGCACTACAAGGCATGTAATTCGGTTTTATTGCCCTGTCAGTGCACATTACTGTGTCTCACCGCCACAACAATGCCTAAACTGAGCAAATTGCTGTTTGCCTAAGACATCACCTTTTCAAACAAACAGAATTTCACCAAATGAAAAATTGATTCTAAAGCAGATTTTTGTTTTTAATGGACAGATAATGGGGTTCCACTCAAACTGTCTGCTTGATGCTTTGAGGCTTCAAATACATGAAGCGACTTATTATTTCAGTGTTCAATGTCTTATAATTATAATGGAAGTAAAAGCTCTCAGTATTGAATTTAGCACAGAAGTATTCATCCAACACAATGTGGTACACTAAAGGGCAATGGAGGGTACCTGGAGAGTGTAAGTGCCTGAAAGCTGCCATTAGGGGCGTACTGTACGTGTATCTGTTTTTTCTTCTTTCTTTTAAAGTGTTTCGGGTTTTTTGAACACCAAACAGTAAATGGCTCAATAGTGGCAGATAAAAAAAGTTTCTCTAATTTAGTTGGTAGGTTGAGATACGAAAATAGTTCCTCAGATTGAAGGGGAAAATGCTAAGTGCAAAACAAATAAATAAATCTTTCAAATGTGTGCATTGTATGGTTAGCAAAGCAAACTTTTTTTCAAAGAAAATCAAAGATCAGAGTGTGTGTCCAATAAAATTATTCAGAGCTTTATTAATCCTGAAATGTTTACAGTAAATTCATCTGTTACTGGTCAAGTGTACAATATAAGAGTTGAATAAAGCACAGTTGTGGCTTTTTATTGATTGAATGTTTCTCTAGGTTTAATAACTACCCATCTATTTATAAGTGTTCATCAAGCAGCTCTCACTGCCATCTAATAAATGCCATTAAAGAGTTCTACTGACATTAAGTGGCCTTTATATGGCAGAAGAAATCCAATGTTGTTACATGATGTGCAAATCAAAAGACTAGTAAAGGGTGAGATTCACAAGGCCATTTTTCTCTAGCCGATCATATGGGGCTTTAAACATCTCCTCCAATTGCTAGTGAGATTCACTTTTGCTCCTTCATTCGCAATGAGATGTCTGGCTCATCATGGTTTCATATCTATATTCTAGTGGCAGCTGTTCTTCACTGCTTTCAAATCAATCAATTGTATACCATATGGGTGCAGAATGACCTGTCCATCATTTGTTTCTCATTCATCTCCTTCTCCCTACGCAATCCCAAGGTGCTCTGTCATGTCTCTCAATGACAGACACTTGCTCTCATCATTACATTTTTTTGTTTTTGTTTTTTTGTTTTATTGATTTATTTATTTTTGTTGCACGTTTATGTATGCCACAGATGATCCATGTTTAAAAATCTGTTCAGAGGTAAAGAACAAAAGGGGAAAAAATCTTTTTTGAGAATATGAATAAATTATCTTTGCTTCAGACGTTTATCAGCAGTCATAAGGCAGTCATAAAACACTGGCCCTCAAAAAAAAATTGTCACTTAAAATATAGCATGATGGTTGTTTTCTTAGAACTAAAAGCTGTGCTTGTGTTCTGATCAGAAGAACTGTAACTTGGTTTGATAATTTGTTATCTAATACAATTACATTTATACAATTTTAAAGGAATATTTCGTCTAAAGAATGGAAATACTCATTATTTATTAAACTGATGTCATTCCAAACCCTTTTGACTTTTTTTCTGTTAAACATAAAAGGGCATAATTTATTAAAAATCTGTTTGTGAGAATTGCAATACAATTGCAATACATTGCAATGTGTTATTAATTCAAACATATTTAAACAGTATGTATTGTTAATAATGCAAGACTGTCAGGCAAAAAAAAAAAAATATATATATATATATATATATATATATTTTTTTTTTTTTTTTTTTTTTTTTTTTTTTTATTTAATATTT
>JAUCMU010000001.1:16103189-16116950 GCA_032275025.1 Enteromius treurensis
ATTCTCGTAGTTTCGACTTTAATCTCGTAACATTATGACTTTATTCTCGTAGTTTCGACTTTAATCTCGTAACATTACGACTTTATTCTCGAAGTTTTAGATTTTTATTTTTATTTTGGTGGCACTAAAGCTCCGTCGTAGAGAAGTCCTCCTTGATTCTGACTGTAACAGAAGTCACTGTTAACATGAAATCAATAATTAAAAAAAGAAAACTCACACTTCCATGAAACATTGTGAATGATGTAATCAATGAAAGACTCTGGGCTTATAAAATATTTTATATAATGAAACATTTCCGATGCATCCTAATTAATTTTTAATGATTTTATATATATATATAAATGTTTTTTTTTAGCTAAAAACATGTTACTGATGTTTTTCTTTTTAATTACTATGTTTAAGCAGATGAAATACTTCCAGATGCCATATTACAACATAATAGTAAATTATAACGTGATATGCTAGTACAGGGGTGGCCACCATTGGACAGAAGGGCCACAGTCCTGCAGAGTTCATTTCCAGCCCTAATCAAACACAGCCGAACAAGCTAATCAAGGTCTAAGGGTGACTAAAAAAGCTACAGGCAGGTAGCCAAGGTTTACCAAGGATGGAACAAAACTTTGCAAGGCTCGCTTTTTGTGACAGATGTTGACCACTCATGCTTTAGCGCCGTCATTCTTAGCTGCTTTTTCAGGTGTGAATGCCATGAGCATACAGTGGTTATTTTGAGGGAGTATAAATCCACAGCACTATTCAGACTAGTTTGGTTTTCTAAAAAACAACATGTTTGAGTTACAGTTATTAAAACAGAATGTCTGTGATTTTCATGATGGTGCCGTGATGACAATTTTTAGTAAAGTTGGAATGGTCGTCTGGAGCCCCGTTTACACCAGTGCATTTTGTTTTAAACAGCATTTCCTCTGCGTATAAGAAACCATCTCCATTTGCACCACATAACCTAAAGCAATCATAGAAATGTATAGGTAGATTCCCTATTAATTAATCAACCAACACATATTACCAACACATAACACGAGTATAATGTTGTTGTTTACACGGTTGTCAAGGATATGATGGCGAATGTCAGCAGCAGCAACAACGTTTCAAAAGTCTCCATTTTGCTCTGTTTACACTGAAATGCTAACCTGGCATTTTCAAACTAAAAAAGGTTCCGCAGCGTTTTCAAAAGTCTCAGTTTTTGAGGTCGGAAAATGCCGGAGTGGTTTAAACAATTGCCATAACCATAGCAAAAGTTATGCATTTTAAAACAAAAACACTCTAAGTGGGGCCTGGATGTGGCTGTTATGTGCCCTGGATAAATGCATCACGAAAACAAAGAAAATAAACGTAATATAATTAAGTTAGGGGTCAGTATGATTTTTTAAAATGTTTTTTAAGCAAGGTTGTATTAAGATTTATCAAACGTGAAAATAAAGACATGTATGATGTTACAAATTATTTTCTTTTCAGTTCTTTTGAACTTAATGTTCCTTAAAGTAACCCAGAAAAAAAACAAAAGACTGCTGGAAATTCAACTTTGCAACACAGTAATAAATGTTTACCTTTTTAACATATTTAAAATCATTTTAAATTGTAAAAATATTTCGAAATATTATTATTTTTACTGTGTTTTTGTTCAAATAAATGGAGCCTTTCAATAAATAAATTCTGAGCACATTTTAAAATAAATCCTTTGCATAACAGAAATCTTGAAAATAAATCAGTTAAGGGAAAAAAATAAAATGAGAATCATTTCTGATTCTGGCAATGGCAGTTTTCCCTGATCTCCTTATTAATTTAATTAACGTTTTATGTCAGATGGCATGCCAACAGCACTTGTGCCACCAACTGTTGCCTAGAAAGCTGTGATGTAGGTGAACCAGACAGCACAACATTAAAATTTATCATTAGTTACAGGATTCAGTCAAAATAAAAAAGCAAAGCAATCATGTGAAAACGAACCAGCATTCCTATTCAGACGGTATTACGTTTTATTAGAAGACCACTGAAAAACAGCAATTTGCTCTGTAATTTTGTAATAAGATTGTGTGAAAATGCACAAGCATGTGTGATTCATAATCATAAAGTATGTCTGAAAAACACATCTAGTTGACCTTCCCTTTGAATAGATCTTATGTCTTCTATAGAAAAAATCCAGCAACTGAAATGTCTTAGTGCCATGATCGTGTTCTCCTAATTGTGATCTTTGTGCCCTTTGTCTTCAAATTGTTTTAGAAATGCATTGAAATGTTGTGCACTCTGGTCTGTCTGGTTTGATGCTGTTTTGTTACTCTTACAGAAATCAGTCCCATCTAATTCAGAAATCTCTCCTTAGTCTTCCTCTAAATTCTTCATTTGTCTTCGTCAACTGGGCAGACGGCAGATGGAGTCCTTGGTTTTCAGATTAGACTACTTAAATACATCTGCAACAGGATAAAGAATCAAACAAAGGATTCAGCCCCAGTAAGCATCACAGCAGAGCCGTTCTTATGGTAGGAAAGTGGATACTCGGTGCCAAAGAGAAAACAAAGGCATGATATGTGAGTGTTGGCAGCGGAACGCAGGTGGTTGTTTGTGTGGTAGCTTTTTAGGAAAGCCGGTTCTTGAACTGATACACACACACATGCATAAACAAATGCAAAGCCAACAGCTCTCGACAGAAAACGTCCTGTATCCTAACTAATGACACAAAGCCGACAGTAAATTCTTCATGTAATCATAACAGCTATTTGTAGCATTGCACTGCAATACATGCATATTCTTGTAATTTGTGTTTAGTTGTAGTTGAGCTACTATCCTAACAGAATTGCTTGAGTTCACTACACAACAATAGAAAAAAAGCACAGAAAAATGTCTGCTGCTGGAGAAAGCTAACAGATTATAGCCCCACAGCTCTTAACTGGCTGTCCACTAATACTAGCACAGTTGAGCCCGGCTAGCATCTGGATGGGACCTCCTGAGAACTGGCTAAATTACTCTGACCACAAACCAGTTATCAGTGGAGGTTGGATGTTTGTGGAGGTTGATGACTAGCATTCAAAAAACATACAACCTACACTATTAACATAACACGGATTGTTAGAAATTGTTGTGTTGTATAAGGATCACTTTAAAAGGGTCTTGGAGTTTTACCATACTATCAACATTTATTTTTGCTGCGTTTCAAATGCTTTTTGCGTATTGATTTCACTATAACCCTTCTCCCACACTTTAAATCTTAAACTATGGCAATTCATAATAAAAACCTAATTAATGCATTAAATGTATTACAATATAAGCAAAAGAGAAATAAACCGTTTTCATATTTATTGTGTGACAAATCAAATATTGGTTTAAGAAATATGACAGCAAAGAGGTTGAGATGAAGCAAGATATGATGTGTGAAAATATAGAAAATATAAAGTTAAGTAAAATATTTTCTATTCAAGCTGTATAATTCTGTTCAATTATTCAAATGGCATGAAAATAATATTTTAGGTATTTAAGCAACTTTTTAAAATGGCTATTAGCGAGACAAAAGTATTGAAAAAATGCAATTTCCATCACTGTCAGTTCAGTCAAAGAATGTTAATTAACGCATAATTTGAGACATGGTGGAAATTATGCTGGAATTTTCATTACTTCCACAGGGAGAAACCAGATTTTTGTTTCTTACGTTTTTTCCCAGAAATCATTTTAATATGCTGAAATGGTGCTCAAGATTTTAGTTGTGCTATTTAAGCATTATTTGATGAATAGAAAATATTTTGTTTGGAAGAGGAATCTTCATTAGCATTAGAAACCTCCTTACTGTCATTTTTGATCACTTAAATCATCCACGTTTATTAAAAATCAATCAATAAATAGTATATCTGATGCAGCAGAGGATGGCGTAATAGCAGTGACAAGGTCTTAGGTTTTATTCCTAAATTACTGGATAGTCTAATAAAACATCTAATTTAAATGTGATGCAAGTGATAAAAACCAAGTGCATAAAAGTCTAGTAAAGGATGTTTAAAGATTTACTTTATTTACTTAAATTAAATAATCATTCATCAGTAATTATCATTGTGAGTGTGACTCTTGCTATGATCATTGCATCCTCATTTTTTAAGCGCATGTTCCAGGTCTGTCCCCTCTCTTATGCTTTCTCTCTGCGATCTCCATGGTCCAGTAGTGGAGTGGTGTTGAGGGAGAGTGTGGGTGACAGATCTGGGACGGCTTAGCGGCTGCTGACTGACAGAGATAGAGTTAAGGGCCAAGGGTCCTTTCTGTTCGGCCCTCCATGGAGCAAACCTACTTTGAAGCGTTGTAATTGTTTCTAATCGCCGGGTGGCTGTGGCGGCTTTAAATTTCACAGGGTCGCCACACTCAGCCAAGCAAAGCGAAGGAGAGCAAGTGATCCGGGAGAGGAGGGAGACTCCTGAGAGGCTCTGCCTTCCCTTTCTTTTCTTTTCTCCTCTTCTCCACGCAGTGTTTGTGAAATGACGCAAGTGGTAGATTTCTAACTGTACCAAACTTCACCTTTTCTCTTCTTGCTTACAGACCAGATCGCCCAGAACCCCAAAACCATTGTGTGTCCCATGATAGACGTGATTGACCATAACCATTTTGGATATGAAGCACAGGCAGGGGATGCCATGAGGGGAGCCTTTGACTGGGAGATGTACTATAAACGCATTCCCATCCCATCTGAGCTACAAGGACCAGACCCCAGCGACCCATATGAGTAAGTGAAATCAGTCCTACAAAGTCTCAAACTATTCTTTCTAGTGTGCTCGCATAGATAAATAGTGAAAAAGTAGTGCAGTGCACATCATTTATTTGTTTGATGAAAATTTTATTTATTTGATAAAAAAAACAAACAGTAATTTATTATTTTATTAATATGTATATTAAAGGGATTGTTCACCCAAAAAATGTAATTTGATCCTTACCCCCAGGGCATCTAAGATGTAGGTGACTTTGTTTCTTCAGTAGAACGCAAACAAAGATTTTTAACTCAAACCATTGCAGTCTGTCTGTCATATAATGCAAGTCAATGGTAAACAAACATTTCAAAGCTTTGAGATCCACATGACGTGTAGATGACACATAGAGATATATACATAGATTCCTCATTATTGACTTTTTCTATGAGCTATGTCTATATCCATGTGGATATATCTGAGGTTATAATTGAGCTGAGGAGAGTCGAAGATCTGGTGTATAAGAGATAAAAAAATTATATAAATACTGTTCAGTTTTTGCACAAACTGATCATTTTATATCTTAACACATCGATGTATCGTCACTAAACATAGGGTTTAGTTTGGTTTTGTCTGTGTATGTTTTTTTTTCTTTTCTTTGGCTTTGGAGCTTTGGGGTGCCTATTGCGTTATATGACTGACAGACTACAGACTACGTTCTGACTTAAAAATCTTTTTTTTGTGTTCTACTGAAGAAGCAAAGTCACCTACATCTTGAATTTTTTCTTTATTTGCATTAGATGTTGTTTGTAATATTATAATATTGTGTAATATTTAAATGGTTATCTTTATTTTTTGATCAGTTTTCAAAATTGAAGTAAAAATATTTAGAATATTATATATAGTGGGGCAAAAAGTATTTTGTCAGTCACCAATTGTGCAAGTTCTCCCACTTAAAAAGATGAGAGAGGCCTGTAATTTTCATCATAGGTATACTTCAACTATGAGAGACAAAATGAGAAAAAAAAATCCAGAATTTGTATTGAATTGATTGGTAAATAAGTATTTGTTCACCTACAAACAAGCAAGATTTCTGGCTCTCACAGACCTGTTACTTCTTCTTTAAGAGGCTCCTCTGTCCTCCACTTGTATTAAAGGCATCTGTTTGAACTCGTTATCAACATAAAAGACTCCTGTCCACATCCTCAAACAGTCACACTCCGAACTCAAAAGCATCAACTCATGCTTTGGGGCTGTTTTTCTGCAAAGGGACCAGGACGACTGATCCGTGTAAATGAAAGAATGAATGGGGCCAATGGGCCATGTATCGTGAGATTTTGAATGAAAACCTCCTTCCATCAGCAAATGCATTGAAGATGAAACGTGGCCGTGTCTTTCAGAATGACAATGATCCTAAACACACCACCCGGGCAACGAAGGAGCGGCTTCGTAAGAAGCATTTCAAGGTCCTGGAGTGACTTAGCCAGTCTCCAGATCTCAACCCCAACCGAAAATCTTTGGAGGGAAGTCGAAAGTCTGTGTTGTCCAACGACAGACCCAAAATTTTACTGCTCTAGAGGAGATCTGCATGGAGGAATGGGCCAAAATACAACAGTGTGTGACAACCTTGTGAAGACTTAGAGAAAACGTTTAACCTCTGTCATTGTCAACAAAGGGTATATATATATAAGTATTGAGATGAAAATTTGTCACCATAATTAGCAAATAAATTATTTAAAAATCCTACAATGTGATTTTCTGGGGTTTTTTCTCATTTTGTTTCTCATAGTTGAGGTAAACCTATGATGAAAATTACATGCCTCTCTCATCTTTTTAAGTGTGAGAACTTGCACAATTGGTGGATGACTAAATACTTTTTTACCCCACTGTAGCTACATTTTTACATATACACATTTTCTAGTCTTTATTATGCCATTCAATATTCATCCAAATTCATCAGTGCAAAAAGTAAACTCATCCAACAAACGATCCTAAAGCCATACATTGGACAGATTTGCACAAACAAAAACATATGTGCTGTTTCAATGTTTTATTTTTTGTATTCTATTAAAAAATATATATTTTCTTTGTGACTTCTTTTTTTATTCGTTATTGTTCCCTCTCCAATTTGCTGTAGCTTTTGATCTGCCAGTCTGTTTCAAAATCTCATATCTGCTGTGCTGAGACATTGTGATTGACCTCATTAAACCTGTATTATGGCTCATAAATAGAGTATATATATGAAATGTGACTCTAACCAGTGACCTGCACTTATGATACCCACAATTATTAGCCAGGACTATATTCCATTAATATTTCATAATATTCCATTGTGTTTCAATGTTCACATGTAAACATTTTTTTACCAGCTTTTCTACCACAGCTCACGTCAATCCATGATTCAGAGTTTAATATTAGTCCTGCTGTCTAACCTAGTCACAAGCAGTAGAGCAGTTTTTCCCTACATTTTTTTGTCTGATGTACCCTCACAGCCCCATCAGAAGGCTTCAAGTGATCTACAGTCAATCCTAAATGTGTTTCTTCTAATACTGATTATTTTAGATATAGGCAATATTTTAATAATTCACTCTAAATTAAATTAAAAACAGTGAGTGAAAAAATCAAACATCTAGTATCTTCTCAAACGGAAACAATTTGAATAAACTGATGCAGTTTGAGAAATATTGAATCTGTTATATTATAACTAGATTTTGTTTGATTTGAGACATTTGATGCAGTCAAATGGGTAAAAATGAATTGTTTCCTGAGGAAGTGCAAATGATATAAGCAGAGAAAGAAATCTATTTCTCTCTGGAGTCTTTATATATGGAAATATCGTCTGCTGAAAGTGTCATCCACATAAATTGCCTCACACGTACTATTTGACCTCTTTCATTAAAATCACAAGATATTATTTTCAACATTATTTAATTTTATTTTTATTATTTAATTTATTTTATTTGAGTTTTTACAATTAAATGTTAAGGCCATAACTTGCGTTTTAAAGTTTTAACCAAACAAAATCTAAATATTTTCACCCTTGGATAGGAACCACTGCAGTAGAGACACTCTTGTGTGTTGGGGGAGTGAATGTCTTTCTGTGTGTGTGTCTGTGTTTGTGTGTGTGTGTGTGCTTTTTTGGTCCCCTATCACATCACAGCACGTTGCGCCCCAGACTAGCCATACCAGGCATTAAGCTGTGGATGAATTTTTAGGGTGGATATGAGGTCTTGAGAAAATCAGCTTTCCTGAGTGTGCCGGAGTGTGTGTTTGTGTTTACATGTGCAGGCGCACTGCGTCTCCTCTGCAGAAGTCTAAGTGAAGACACTTTCTTACTCACTTATATACACCAACACAAAAACACACTCTTACACAGTCTTACAACCAGCCTTTCATGACTGCTGCTGCACACATGTGGATTAGAATGTTAACATTAGTAGGATGCTGCAGGCCTTTATCCATAGAACTCTGTGACATTCTGTAGTCTCCAGACCTCTCCCTCCCCTCGGGTTGCTGGTTCTTCTGTATGCTGTGCCCAGTACGGCCCACTGTAGTTCATCCAGCATCCCACTCCTCCTCCAAGGCCCGAGGGCAAGTCATATTTTCTGCAGTCTCTGGCTCAACTCATGCCCACCTGTCAGGGATCAAACACACCTCTGTATATCTCTTCCACTCTGCCGGGCTCTCAGCATTACTGACTACATGCGACTAGCGTGTGCCTAAGACAGTTGCTTCAGAGATGTTAAAGGAGGGAATCTGCTTCTCACTCTTCTCTCTAAAACTGCCTACAGTATAGTTGATGGATTTTTTTTTTGTTTTTTTGGACAGGGCAGATTTGGTTCTCCAGCCATTCAGCTTTTATGATTGCTTCTTGGTTGTTTTTGGATTTTATCTGTGATTAAAGTTTTAGCAGAGGAGCTCTGAGAGGTTCTGTTTTTTGGGGGGGGGCCTTCAGAGTGGATATTGAGTAGTTCTTTGTTGTTTGATCACGATTCTTCTCCGACAGTCATTGACATTCGGTTTTTGCCCACTGTTCTTCTTTCCTTAATTCATCTTGCCATGCTTTATGAATGCAGCTATATGTATAAATGCTACATTTTTGTACTGTAAATTGGTTGTGTACTATAAATACTGGGTGTCGGGTCTGCTACTCCTTCATCCATGATTTATTCACAGTACAGCAAGGCCTTGCGAACCTTATTCTTTAGCTTTTGTAAAACAGTTTCCACAATACAAAATATGAAAGCCAAACAATAAGGATATGTAACTTTTTTTAAAGCAAGTTTTCTAAATGCTGTCCTCTTGCTAAAAATAGTACCTGACTCAAATAAAGACAAGGAATTGTAACTTATTTTTTTAACGCCATACATGATATTTTCTCTCACACAAACATCTATCAGCAGGAAAAAAAAACAGACCAATCTGTGGCACAGCATGACTTTTGTACGCATCATTAAAGCTCAAACTGATAAAAATATGGACATACATAATCACCCCTGAAACAGAAACCTGATAAATACAGTAATATTGTAGGGGGAAGGGTGTGGTCTTAAAATGAAAGATGAATGATGCAACACAACATCAGCAGTTCTCACTTTATTAAATAAATAACATACAGTTCATTTTGCGGAAATACATGAACAGTTTTGACACTATATTATTGATTGTTTATATTGCTAAAGGGTAGTTGCTAAGGGTGTTGCGCAGTAATACAAAGAACCATTGTGTGGTTCCACCCAATAATAAAAAAAAAAGAAATAAAAGTAATGAACAACAAATCTGGGATTTGATTTCTCTAGTGACTAAAGGTTTATTCATTTTGTGATTTGGCGAAAATGCTTATGAAAAATCAAAGCTGGGGAAATGCTTACAAAAAAATCAATGCAGAAAGTAATATTCTTCATATCTTCCGTAATACAGTCTGAGTACTAGGAGGCATTTCTCATTACATGCCAGTCTCTGAGGGGAGTTAAGAGGGATAGTTGGACAGCAGGATGCAAAGACAGTGTGATACTAGAGTTCAGTTCTGAGATAGAAATGCATGTACATCCAATGTTTTTATTTCACGCCATGCCACCAATAAAACTAAGCTCTCACCGGCTCGCATTTTACTCTGACCTGCATATCCGTGCTCCCGTTCCCACTCTCTTTGTCTCTCTCACAGGAAGGGCAGCCGAAATGTTTGCTGCGAAGCATTACTCATAAACGTGGCACTAAACCCTCAAACATTTCAGTGGTTTTTATAAATTCGATCCATTCTTCAGACCCAGGCTTGTTTGATGCGTAGTGCCAAACCACAACAGAGATTTGTTGCCTTCCATTCCACGCGTGTACTGTCACAAACAGTTCTGTTTAACTCTGTCTGTTGTACCAGGCAGTCCTAAGTCCCCCGTATGCTGTTTATCTTCCCCTTCAACTCTCTGTGAGAAGTCCCCCTACAGTACATAACATCTGCCTAAAGCAGTTAACAAGCCAAAGTTAAGCTGACGTGTCTCTCCTCGCGCACTCAAGCCTCTTGCGTGGGCTAAGAATCTTCCGTCAGAGCCGTGTTGCTAGAGGGGTGACGTCTCCTCTGCCAATTTGCTAACTTTACTTCTGAAGGAGCAGGCTGAGGCATTTTTATGAGGGTGAAAAAGAAGCATAGGAGGGGAAGACAAAATGCATCCGTTCGGTCTCCACGCACCCTTTTTGCTCTTTCAGTGAGACATCTGCGCTGAAAGAGAGATGCGGAAAACTTTGCGACGTGACGGGTACGTAATGAGCCTCTCCTGCGAGCCGCCCTCGACCGTGGAACAGAATCCTTCTGGCTTTCGAGATCCCCCATCCTTTTATTTTAGTACTTTATTACCTCTCGCCTCGACTGCTGGCTGAGCAACCTAGACTGGCGCATTCGCATGTGTGAAGCGTACGCATCTAAGAAGCCTTAATATAGATCTTACCGCCTGTTACAAGATGAAAGCGGGCCCTCTATCTGGATCACAGCTCATTTGTGCAATGACTGATCCGTGGAGAAGTCAGAGCTTTCTTCCCTGACTTCTCTCTGATTGATTGAGAGAAGAAGAAAGAGTAGTAAACCCAACGTATTGGCGTTAATGGAAGCGCGCTGAATGATTCACCTCGCTACCTTGCGACACGCGTTAGCTGTTGGGTTAAATTACATTATAACCTCAGTCTGTGAATCTATCCCAACCTACAGGGAACTCAGAGCTGAACTTGATTCCTTGTCCATACATCGCCCCCTTCTGGCCAGGATGAGAAGTCACGGTCAATGGCAGGGGATGATAACAGCAGGATCCTATTTCCATATATTATAGACCTTATTGGGCCTTTATTCATTAGAGATGGCTTTCTATTATGGGGTCGCATTGTCCCCTATCTTCCGCCTTTCTCTAAGGAGGAAATGAATAATGGATTCATGGTGTACATATGCTTCAATAGTGATTCACAGCCTTGCCTTTCACACGTATGCCCTTGCTTGGCGTGTACGACACCTTGAACTCACAAAAATGTGCAAATGTATGAAGTTTTCTCTCCAGGTGTAATGGGATTCCTGGAAAGTATGATAGATGACAATGGACTCAATCCTTTCTCCGCCTTACCGTCTCTGTCTCTTTCTCACTTTATGCATACACTGACCTTGACTTCAAGGAAGTACATTGAAAATGATTTCCCACTACAAATCTCTTCTAAGTCCCCCACAGTTTCGCGTGACTTTAACCATTTAATACGCAGCTGCACAATAGAACTCAGAAAGAGATGATTATGCCGGAACTCGTTCCCCTCCCACCCACCATTCAAGCAAGATTGGACATTTCCAAATGGAGGTCTCTTCTGCTGAGAATGGAAATCTTCCTGCTGAATTTGCCAGGGACGGGAGTAAATAGTGGATTTATATTTATGGAAATCACAGGGACAGTGGGGATGATGGGAGAGAGAGAGAGAGAGAGAAAAGAAAAGCTGATGAGCTCTTCAGCCTGTGTCCTCCTTGCTCCACAAAGACATTTAAGCTTCATAAATGTTGTATTTGGGGAGAACTTAATTGGATTTATGTTGCTCGGGACTTGAATGCAAATTGTGATTGGCATCTGTGTGGCTGGCACTTTTTCCATGATTGAAAGGGAAGGGGTGGGAAGGTCCAGCATGAAGGTGATGCAAAAACATTGTTTTATTATTTTCTTCTTTTTATGTCACAAATTCTTTCAATTAGGAATGGGCCATTAACTAGATATTCTTATATATTTTAAGTGTTTTGTTTTTACTATTTTCAGTGGTAGTGTTTTAATTAGCACACTGACAGCTAGCTGTGGCTTGAACAAATCCCATGTAAATTACTATACACTGTAAAAAAAATAATAAAAAAGAATAAAAAAGAATAAAACGGTAAAAAATATGGTAACAATATTTTTGGTTTTACAGTTTTATGTTAAATGTACGGTTAAATACCGGAATTTCTAATAATAAACCATAATAACTGATATAATTTTAAATACAACCTATTATGAAATATGACATTTATTTTTTTCCTTTAAAAAATACACTGATAACTACAAATGCAGGTGGTGCTGAGAAAGTCATATGATAAACCAAACCTCATCACAAGTAGCTTTTAAATAGTAACATCTATAGAAGGTGCTCAGAGTCATTCACACAAACACTTAACACCGTCTTCAGCTAAGTTTGCTATGAAAAACCCTCATCAGGGCCAAAAACATTCAATTAACTAACAATTCAGTTGATACATTAAAAACTGTAAATAATAAGTAATTATTATTTATTTAAAGCATTTATTTATATTAACCTGTATATGTGCTATTACATTTTAACATTTAAAGTGTAAATAAGCATAAATGCATTATATACAAAAATGAATAAACATTGAACATTAGTGTATGCAGAAATTATTAATATAATTGATTCACTAACCTATTATTAAATGCTGTAATCATTGTTGTTCATTGTAAGTCCATGATATCAAACATACCAATATTATAATACAAGAATAACACTATAATAAGCTTAAAGTAAAGTGTTTCCATAAGTATGTTGGTTTACATGTCCTTACTCCGAATGTATGTCAGGAGAGACAGGGATCGATGCCAGTTGCTCTTATGGAGTTTCTTTGAAGGGCTGTCTCCAGCCAGCCTGAACAAATTATTATTTATATTAGAATGAGCACAAGCAAACAGACCCTTTAACTTAGAGCCCATCCACAGAGGACAGACATGTGGAGCCACACAGACTGACAGTACATTTAGCTAGAATACAATGCAATGTCTTTCTAGTTCTCGCAGAATAATTACCATAAGTCAAGGGAGCGAGCATCATTGTGACTTTATATGTAAATACCTCTCTCTCCCTTGAGGCCTGTTTCCAGAGATTATGGTATTTAATTGAGCAATAACACAAATTAAGAGTCTAAAAAAAGGATAGTCACAAGACACTCTCTCTAAAAATGGCAATTGTTGCAGAGTTTACAGAATCACCTGCACCAATTACCCCATAGTGTTGCTTTTTATTAGCCCCAGTGGAATCAGCAGACCACCTAGAGGGCTTGTCAACACAGGGCTTGCATGTCCTCAGGGAGTCGTTCTGTGTGTGTGTGTGCATGTGCTTGTGTATTTAGGTCACTGTGCTGAATGGTAATAGAAATTAGAGCAGTATTTGAGTGGCCAGTGTGTGAGAAGGTGATGAATGCTAATGAGTGTGAAACAGGGCTGAGAGGTCAAGACCCCACTGAGTCCCTCAAGACCCTGAGAGAAAGCTGCCCCAGAGAATGTCCTACATACAGACAGAAAGACGTGTGTGTGCTTGTTTCGCACCTACTGTTTAGAGAATGGAGCGACATCAACTCCCTCTCTTTGCTCAAAGCGTTTTGTCTTTTGCCTTTTTGTTTGTTTGCGTATCTGGCTGCAAAGATTCTTACTTTTTGATAGATTTGTAAAATTTTGTATGTCCATTTCAAATGGAATTCTCTGAAGTAGTATATGTGAAACTAAACTACTACTGTGTGATAGTTAGTGTCACGCCCCCCAGGCATTCCATGTCTTTCGTGATCTGTGTTTTTGTTTTCATTCAGTCTCCCTCGTGTGCTCCT
>JAUCMU010000001.1:16117089-16139420 GCA_032275025.1 Enteromius treurensis
CCTGCCTGCCGTGCCCGTGCCTTCCTAGCTCAAAGGAAGCGAGAGCGCGAGCTCAGCGCATCCGCACATCGTGACAGTTAGTTTGTTTGCAAAAACAAATAACTTTTTTTTTACATTTTTCAAAATCATGTTTTTTTAATAAAACAGTTTTGATTTAGATTAATCGGAAGGGACAATGAAAAAAACATTTTTATTTTTTTTTCCGAAAATTGTGTGATAAGTGAAAATTGTGAAAATCAGATTATATATGTTTGCACTTTTAAAGCATAAGACATTTTCAGCAGTACTGTTTAATTAGTGAGGTGAAACTTTTAAACTTTAACTCTTAGAATGTGGATACTTCTATTACCTTTCCCACTGATTTTCATTTTCCTTCCAAGTTCCTTAAGAAAACCCATAAAAAAGCACAGCAGAAGTCATGAAAACGCTATGGTTTCTCATGCACAAGGTCTTCTTAGTTTTTTTGCTTCAACGTGAACAGACAAATTGTCTCTTCCTGACTGATCAGAATTTTATTTCCATTATAGTTCACCCAAATATAAAAAAAAATGTTGTCATCATTTACATACATTTGTGTTGCGCCAAACCAAGAAATAGTTTTCTATATAGAGGAAAGTAATCAAAAATTTCTTGACACATCTTTTTACTTTATTTAACTTGTACAATAGATTATTATTTTCTGTCATGGGTTTTCAGAAAAAAATTATGTTATTTTTATTTCTCTAAATATGTGTCATTTCCTAGTAAATTTTGATTTGTTTTTTCTGATTACATCTTTTCGATCTTTCTTCTACACTTTAAAAACTGCTTTATTACAGTATGTTAACACATTATGCATGTGTAGCAGAGTGAGAACACACAACATTCTGACTTTCCGTATTAAAATCCCTTCTCGCTCCAGGCAAAATCACACAGATCCCCTCCATGTTCGTTTTCACTTCACATTGCCTCACAGGAAGGGCTTATCTTGTTAGATTTATACTTAGCTAGGGGGTCTACATCCAGGAGGACCCCCCTATTTCTCTCTCTCTCTTTTATCTTCCTCCCTCTTCTTCTGTAGTTAGGTATTTGACCTAGCGGTATGCTCCAGTGGTGCAGAACACTCCTGATGAGAGGGCTTGTTTGCTTCCTTCACCTGCCCTTCCGTCACACATACTGACACTCTGCCATATCGACCCACACTCTCCCCTTAGACCGAGGCCTAAATAGCCAATCAATACGGCCACCGCAGCTGCTCCTACATCCTTATATTTACCTCGCACGGCAGCCTCACCACGCAAGCGACCCCCTGAAGTAATCAGCTCCCTTCTCTGTGTCTGAATAAGAGACAGAACGTTGAAAACAGACACATCCTAAATGGACCGTGTCATTGTGCATGCATGAACGCACTTGGAAGACGAGACCGTGCAAATACAATCAAGAGCCCTAGCTGGGGCTAGAGCCATCAAAGAAACTTGTCAAGTCGTCAAAGCTCCCCGGAGTCTGTTGATCGGTTGCTCTAATCATCCCCATCGCTGATTCTTGCCTCTCCTGATGTCTAAGTGATTCTATTTCTTTCCGCCTGAGTCTCCTCGCTGGGTGCCCAGCTGATCAAATAAACCATCGGCGAACCCTACAGCCAATGAGCTGGCTAAGCACCCACACAGTCCATCGTCTGCTAGAGCCAAGACACAAACGTCCATTCCAGGATGGCATGTTCCACAGTGCCACAAAATCTGCTGGAGCTGCTGTTACTGCTGGCGGTGGAAGGGAAAAAAGCAACATGGTCATTTCTCCAGTGGAGTGCTTGTTCCTCCATTAGCTGCCTTAATTGAGTAGACTGTTATATTTCAGCACCTTATTAAATTGGAAGGAAGCAGGCCAGAGAGTATTACGTGAGAGTAAATTGATTTTGGCCCCGTGCTGCTCATCTACTTTGGCCGTCTGTACACAAACCCATTCCTTCAATTATTGTTTATGGCTTGCCTCTTTGTCTTTGCTCTCTTGCTCATTCTCGTTCATTCTCCTCTCTGCTTTCTGCTTTTAGCCATCCATAATATTTTGGCTTTGCTTAGTTTAGATCATACAGAGCCCAGCTCTTTGCACTTTTTAACTTGTTAAATGCTGACCATGAGGTTTCCACTTGATACTCTGCACTCGGTGGTCACATAATTATCTCATTTTAATTAGAGGAAAATCAGCCTGATATATCAGTATTTATTTGTAGGTCAATCCACATGTTTTTATGTGGTCTTGTGGCATACTGTAAATGTACCTTGGTGCACTTTTTAGTGAGACACAAAATACGTACCAATAAGTACATATCACTGCCGTTTCCAAAAGAAATGAAAACTAGAGGGAGTAAAACTCTGACACCTTTTATTCCTTTTCACTCAAATTTGCAGTTTTAATTAATAAAATGTAATTTTCACACACACAA
Source organism: Enteromius treurensis (assembly GCA_032275025.1). NCBI lineage: Eukaryota > Metazoa > Chordata > Actinopteri > Cypriniformes > Cyprinidae > Enteromius > Enteromius treurensis. The sequence goes on from JAUCMU010000001.1 coordinate 16,119,509, forward strand.
ACTATCATGTTATGATTTCAAATCAATATTAATATGCTGGGATATTTGAAAACAGATTGTTTTTTAATGTAAGCATCTATGGGTTTTCATAGACTATAGGTTTGTTTGGTAGCTCATGGAGTACAGAGACGTACTTGAGAGACGAGGAACTCTGATTCGAATCCTGTGTAACCACGGTTCAACAAAACAATTCAAATCTTCACTTTCAGGTAGGTTTAGGGTTGGATTTGGCGTTGGGCATATTTCCAACATGATAGAACAATAACTTTTAGCAACAGTCCACAGATTCAACATAATAAAAATGTGCTAAAATGGGTCTTATAGCACCAGTCAGTGGACATTTCTCTTTTAAACTGTGGTGAAACATGCAGTAAGTATTTTTATGAGACCAGTTTGATCTGTTTTGTTGTCTTTGATGAAAGATGATCTTAAGACTTCATATCAAATATTTCCTTTTTTTAAAATAGGCGTTGGTTCCCTGGCAGCCCTTGTGGCCGTAACTGGGCTGAATGAGGGTTCAACAGCCTTCGTGGCCATATCTAAACATGACCAGATGGCTTCCATAACTGTGGCAGGGTAGGACAAGGGTTTTATGGTGGCCCTTCTGGGCATGACAGGGCAGAATGAAGGTTCATCGGCCCCTTTGACCGGGACTGGGCAGGATGAGGATTTGGTGATGGTCTCCGTGGCCATGTCGGGGCATGACGAAGACCCAGAAACAGCTTTCACAGGGAGCAAACGGAGAGTCCCGGGGGTTGTGCAGCCACCAGCAGAACCTATGGCCAGAGCCGACATCTCTGGGGGTCGTGCAGCCACTGGCAGAACCTCCGAGGACTCTACAACGTCAGCCAACACCTCTGGGGTCAGTGCAGCAAGCTGCGGGACCTCCAGAGGATCTATGGCCTGAGCCGACTCTACTAGAGAATCTGGGGTGGACCTAGACACACACCGCCAGGGCAATGACGTCTCTGATGCGGGCTTGTGGATAGATGAGGCCTCTGGAGCACAGTGTGCGGCCCACATACTCAAAAGGGCGATGGCCATGACAAGAAGCATGGAGGAAAGAAGCACAGTCTCTGTGATGACCTGCACCGGGACCCTATGGAGACCGGCTGCTCTCACTGACACCAGTAGTGTGTCTGCCGAGCTGGACACCAGCCTCAAAGGCCCCCGGAAAGCCCTGGTATCTCCAAGTGCCGCTTCCTCAATGCTGGGGAACATTGGAGCAGCATCTATGGTGGCTGGGGACTGTAGCTTTATATTCCGGGTGGTTGAGGGTTCTGGTGTGGCAGTCATCTTGTGTAGTGACTCCGGGTAGGCGGCCATCTTGTGCAGTGGTTCCATCTTGTCCAGTGGCTGTGGAGTGGGGGCCATCTTGGGCTGTGGCTCTGGAGTGGTGGCCATCTTGAGCTGTGGCTGTGGCTCTAGATTGGAGGCCATCCTGTGCTAATGCTGTGGCTCTGGGTTGGTGGCCATCTTGGGCTGTGGCTCTGGGTTGGCGACCATCTTGGGTTGTTGCTCTTGAGTGTCCTCCATTTTGCCAAAATCGCGTTCCTTTTCAGCACTCCCCACTGTAAATGGAGAGCAAAGTCAAAGTTTATGGCAAAGTCCATAAACTCCGCAAGTTATGATCGGGGTGCCTCACGGATCAGCCACGATCTAAGTGACTGACTCATGCCCTCGCAAAAAAAGTCGATCAATACATAGTCCGGGAGGTCAGCGTGAACAGCAAGCTCTTAATATTCCCACACATAATCATCGAGCGACTGAAAGCCTTGTTTGAGTACTAGCAGCCTTACTAGCTGTCCATACCTGGCCAGTGTCCAGAAGAAAACCCGCTGGATCCTGTGGTGGCTGTGTGTTCTGTGATAAAGGAGACGGAGATGTGCAGGTCCATGTGCAGGGGTTTATTAAAAGACTTGGTTAGACAGGCGGGGTCGAGAGAACAGCAAACTGGAATAACAGAGGCAAAACACAAGTCCGGAGCGATAGCGAGGGTCAGTCAATCGGCGAACAATACTCCAAATGGGGCAAAACAAGAACAATAGTCCAAGGCAAGATGGAGGTCGGTACACTAAAAATCAGGTAGGCAATAGACACAAGGGGAAAACGCTTAGTACGTGGAACACACTTAGTACGCAGCGATTAGACTTACAAAAATGAACACTTTTAAAGGTAAGACAAGAGGGTTAACAAGGGACTGAGCTAATCAATTGCCAAAGAGACTAACAAGACACAAACACTAGGGAAGCAAGGCACAGTTGGAGACAAACGTTCATAATAAAAGTCCACATAACATTAAACTAGGGAACCATAGACGGAAAACATAACAGCCATACGGAAAATAGATAACATTTTAAAATATATTAATATAGAAAATAGTTCAATAAAACTGTAATCAAATTGTACTGCTTTATTAATTCAAATAAATACAGCTTTGCATAAGAGACATCAAAATCTCCCAAACTCCCAATAGGTTTATATTTGTTAATAGTTTTACCTAAATTCATGAGACTAGACTTTTTAGATTTAGTGTGCCACATTGATTCAAATGTTATTCCTATATAACATTTCCCTATCATCCAAATTAGGCTTGTCTATGTTTTTTAGTTTATACAAACAGTTTAAAGAGGACAATTGGAGAGTAGCACCTCTTAGTAGTTGTTGTCAATTTCACTGACTGTGTAAAGGCCACCCATGATGAATAAATGAGGCCTGCCACCAGCACCACTATCACCAACGACGGATGAAATGTCCGCCCAAAGATCATCTCAGCTTTACCCCCCATGCTCAAAATACTGAATAAATAAATCCACCACAAATCCTCTCTCAACCCAGGGCTCTCTGGAGTGTGCAGTGTGCAAGTGCAGTATACGCATAACCATAATCCCAAAACATGCTGTCATTCCAGCCCTTGCATTACCATATTTCATCCCACATGCTCTATTAAAAGATTGCACTACTTACACCAACAGACACTTTGTACCGCTTCATGTCTGCTTTAGCCAAGTCTCGGGATTCAAAACACCACTGAACAACTGGAGAGATCCATTAAATCCATCACTATCCCCTCTCAAACCCCATTGGCAGGCTTAAACCCCATAAGTACATGTGATATAACAACTGAATGCAAGTTTTGGAAGCACAGTAAGCATTAATGAAAATAGCACAATGAGGATAACAGCAACTCATCTGCATGTTTGGTTGACATCTGCTTAACTGCAATCCTCTCTCGCTTTGAACTGCCTTGAATTGGCCACTAAATCTAGCTTTTCACATAAATGATTTTGACTGGACTCTGAGCCTGACCGTGTCAGTGAGCAGAATGCAGCTTCCAGCTTATGTCTGATTCTACCATCAGGGACTATTTGCAGATGTAGATTATGATTCACCTTTCAAAACACAGAAGCCGGTGGAGATGCATGAAAGTAAAATGAGTTTATTAATTCATGCTATGATGGTTTCATGTGTTATATTTTCTGCTTCTGTACAGTAATGTGCAGTAGGGATGCCCACTGGATCCTGTCAAAATACACACAGACTGTCTGACAATTAACATACTGTAACATTAATACAGTTGTATAGTTGAAAGTCTGTCTGTTTGTCTATTTATCTGTCTGTCTGTTAAAATAACCATTAGTCTTTCTAAATATAATTTCAAATATAATTTATTTCTTTGGTGGCAAGGCTATGTTTTGATTTGATCAGAAACTTTAACCAAGTGGAATATGAGGAGTTTTACACTATTCATGACAATGTAAGCCGTATTATTCTGGCACAGACTCTCTGTCTGTGCACTGTTGGATTTGCGTTAGAAGTTACACAACTTTATGTGAGTCATTTACTGTACATATGATAAACATCGACCCGCTGACTGGTTCTTTCCTTTACTAACTACTTTCCTGTGCCAGTTTGCTGATAATATAGTCAATATATGCAAGCCCTAGTGTATCCACCTACTCATCAATAGATTTTTTTCTTATTTTTTATATTTACATGTATTGATTTATTTAATATAACCCAATGCCATTTGTAAGTGAGAAATAATATAACCCATGTGAGTCATCATAAGAATTTTACTAAATGCATTTATTTTAAGTGATTTTTACTTCCTGACTGGTGTTTCTCTGGGGGTTATTTGACCTTAATTTGCGGTCCTTCCTGCACACTGTCCTTCAGGTTCTGTTAAGACTTTGTCAAAAAAATGCAGTATGAATTCTTAGAAATGGCTGAGCATGTTGGTCTTTCTGCTTCCCACAGGTCTCCTGTGATGGCCGGAGGCTTGTTTGCTGTAAACCGACAGTGGTTCTGGGAACTGGGAGGATACGACACAGGCCTTGAGATCTGGGGCGGCGAGCAGTTTGAAATATCCTTCAAGGTGAGTTAAAGCATCTGGGTCGATCCCACTATGCAATTCGCAAATAATACATCAATTCTCACAGAACTTACAAAGGCTGATTCCTGTTCTTGGGCTTTCAGACCAAAATAGTCAAACAGAGAACAAGAAGAAGACCCATTAAAATGGATTTCTAGGCACACCCTCCAAACCAAATTCAATAGCTCCCGATCCATTGCCAACCGCTAACTCTAACTGTACCAGATTCTCTTTCTCACACTTAATGTGAAGCGCTCTGTGTGTCTGTCTAGACAATCTTTTCTCATTCTTTTCAACAATAAAGCCAGACTGAGATTGGACGGCAGAGGTTATTTTCTTCACTGTGTTACTAACCGAAGCCTCAAAGCCAAAAGCAAACCAGTCGGCCAAAATAAGGCGGTGAAGATAGCGGAGCTGTGAGTCTGTGCGTGTGTGTTCTTGTGTTTAGACTGGCTAGACTGCTGAAACTAATTAGATTGTGTGATCCAGTGATTGGCTGTGGCTCTGAAGTGATTCGGTTTTGATTAGCGGGGCCAAAACTGGCGCCGATGGATGTGAGGAAGTGTTCTATTTATCAGTTCTGACATACCTGCCACCCCACTCTTTTTCATTAGACTCTCACTTGTGCTGGCACTGAACTTTGTTATTGGAACACCATCCTTTGCGCCTCTCTAGTAACTATGGCAACCGTAAAAATAGTTTCGAGTCTAAAACGGCTGTTTGACAGGATTTTTTCTTGTAATTTCCTTTTATGCAGTATTTGCCTATTACTATTTGTTATGAAGTTGTACCGTTAACATTTGACTTTGGAATATGGCTGTAAAACAGTCCATTTGAAAACTTCAGTACACCATATCTCCATTCGGATTCGACATGCAACTACAAACTGAAACAAAAGCAGGGGCTGATTAGGCCTGGCGTCATCCCATTGATTGGTTGCCTGCCACGCTCCGTCCAAGTTTCATCCATCTGTTCGATGTAGGCAGCTTTCTAAATGCAATTCAAGTCATCTTAATATCTAAAGTCCTGCCATGTCTGCCTCCCTTCATGCTTTATGATAAAAGAGGCTGTGGGAAAAAATGTGAAAATGATTCCTAAAACTTCATTTGTAACATGGCTTCCTCGTTTATCCTCAAATGAGGGATCGGCAGGGGCTTTTTCTCGCTCGCTTTGTAGCACTGATGTTTTGAGCGATTCTCTCCCCGTAACGATGGGGTCTGTGAAGTTAGCTTGACCGCTAACCCGACGGCTGGCAGGAGAGATAGGTCTGTGCGGTTTGATATCTGTAGACAGCTCTCTCGAGCCCAGCGGGTGACTGAGGAAGAGAGAAACCATCAGACTCAACTCGTCCAAGTAGAAGCCCCCCTCCCTCCTGCCTTCTCACCTCCCTCTGTGTGTCAGTGGCCCTGGCTGAGTCCACACTCTAGCATGCCTCAGCCAATACTCGATACGGACAGGCACATCAAAGCCTTGGCCTTAGTAGAACAGAAAAAGAGAGATGGGAAGGGAAGCATATTGAACACCCTGCTTTCTTTCTTTATCTCTCTTTTCTTTTGGTTTAAAGAGGAAAAGTAGAGGCGCAAGCGTAAAGCAGTTGGAAAACTCTATTCAGCGGATGCCAGTCGATCCGTAATTGGAGCCCACGGCGAGGACGTTGCTTGTTGCTGGTATGATGTGGAAGCGTAGCAATATTTCTAGCTAGTCTGTCCACATATTCCCACGAGACCTTCTCAGACTGCCTGTGCTGGAGCTCACAAGGATGTTATGCATGAGGCTTTTTGAGCTTTTTCAACTGTCTGAGAGAATAAAGCATGGAGATGACTCTGTATGTACTGTGATGTAGTATAAATGTTTGAGAATGTGTGTGCGTATGTGATTTTTCAGGTGTGGATGTGCGGAGGGAGCATGTTTGATGTGCCTTGTTCGAGGGTGGGCCACATCTACAGGAAGTACGTCCCCTACAAGGTGCCTTCAGGGACCAGCCTGGCAAGAGTGAGTAGAACTTCCACTATCTTTCCAAATGAGAAAGGATAGAGTGTTTCTCTACAGTGGCCCAATTCTGCTAGTTTATAGTGCTCTAGATTCACAATGTTCCAGAGAAGATCTTGTTCATATTCTGCACGCATGACAAGAGACAAAAAGTACGGAGAGTAACTGAGAAACTCTTGACAGTTTGCATATAGGCCTATATATACAAACGTTTTCTTGAAAAAGTGTGACCCAAAGAATCATCAGTTCTGAAAGTAGACAAAGAGGAACCCAAAGTAAAAAAAAGAGTGTCTTTGTCATTTATTTAAAAAAAAAAAAATCCATCTTTACATATCTGTGAGTTGCAGAAGTATGCAAATCTTTACATGAAACCTGAACTGTACCAGCTGTTTCAGAACAGTTGAATTGTTCTACAAAGAGAACCGTTCAGCACAAAAGTGGAAAAGCGTCTTATGATATATGTTCACTGATCAACGGCTCTGCGTTGTAAATACAGTGCAATGTGAAATCACATACCTGATGTAATTTACAGCTGATTACAGAGCCGGCTTTGCTGACAAGATGCCCATTACATATCCCACCATGATTATCGTGCAGCCCTTGTTCGTGCCATGAATCACTTTTCTACAAACATGATCATACTTTGACAGATCCCTGTTCTTTATATAAAACAGGGCAGGCACCGACACCTGATGAATGAAAACACCTCTCAACAGATGAACTCTAATTTCATCTTCAAATTAGCAGCTAATCCTAGAGGTTCACATACTTTGCAGTGCACAGATATGTAATCCTGTTCAAATGAAAATCATATATTTCCCTCAATTCATCTCACAGAATCTGAAGCGAGTGGCAGAGACGTGGATGGATGAGTACACAGAGTACATCTATCAGCGCCGGCCAGAGTACCGCCACCTCTCCACCGGTGACCTAACCGCTCAGAAAGAACTCCGCAAACACCTCAAATGTAAAGACTTCAAATGGTATATGAACACTGTTGCCTGGGACCTGCCCAAATATTACCCACCTGTGGAGCCACTGCCAGCCGCCTGGGGAGAGGTGGGTGATCAAAGACCCTGTTAAAATGTGCACATGCCTGGACTAAGCAAAATGCAGAATTTAATAACTGGCTTTCAATCATCCTACTCATGATTTGGAATTTGAATAGCTACATAAAAATGCTTAAATGGAACTTGAAAGGGAATGAAGGTTAAGTGGCTGTGAATTTTAAAGAAATCAGTACAGTGACACAAAACAGCAATATGAAAAAAAAACTTTTTGTGTATATAGTAACATTGGTGCATGATGGATGGATGGATGAATAGAAAGAGCAGTAAATCTTCTGGTTGGATCTATACAGTTTTGACACACTGCTGCCTTTTTTGTTACACTTCGTTTCTCTTTGTTCAACCATCAGTGGTTGCACACCTTTTCCCCGCTTCGTTGGTTTAAGATCCGCACTAAAAACGACACAGTTGTTAATACATCTTATGTGAGACAGAGCATAGATGCCAGTAAAGGTATAGGCGTGTGTGCTGGGGGATGGGGCCATATGACATAGAGTTTATGTTGAAATGTTCATTGATTTATGAGAAGCACTGCCTGGTGAGACAACATATTTTTCACCGAAGACAAGCAGGCAGCCGATCCTCACCTAAACCCGCGCTGTTTTTAATATACAGCGACATCACATCGTAACCATTGTTTGCATCACTGCTTCCTAATCCATAAATAAACAGAAGATGTGTAATACATTTATTCCTCAAGCTGAGACAGGAAGACAGGCGATTCAGGTCATTCATTATCATCCGGGTTTCCTGTGCCAGAACAGCGGTTCTCAGGAACACGTGTGGAGAGACGGGCCAGCCATTTCTCTCAATCTGCAATTCTGCCATGTCTGTTATAGCGGGGGGTATTTAATATGCATGGACTGATTCCCATCTTGTGCATTTTGATGGGCCTTTTTAATCACTGCTGAATGATGTACCTCACAGACATCATGCCTTAATGAATCCCCCCGGGGAACACCATCTCCTTTTTTTTTCAATCCCCTGCCGTGATGTGTCAGAAATGGCAAGTAATAATTTACAAATGTAATTAATTTCCCATCCGAATTAATTGGAGGGCTGATGCTTACCGTAAAGCATATCCATCCAGTTGAACAGTACATACAGACTCGAGATAGTAATGGAAACGGTTTCAAATGTTCCAGGGGAGGCGGCCCAAAAAAGTCCATTAAGCCAACAACATGCCGTCCGTTTCACTTATTGGCTGTCTCTGCATTAGCGACGTAAATTAATAGTAAAAAGCAAAGGCTGCTCGGGGGAAATTTATGCATGGTAAATATCTCCTTTCCTGAGGCGAAATGATAGTTATTTGACTGTCAGGCTGATAGCTTTATACGCCACGCTCTCTTGCTGGTCTGCCCGCACAGCCACCTGTCACCCCGCCTGATGTATTGCACAATAAAAGACTTTCGAAACCACCCCCACGGGCCGTGACAGGGAGAGAGAGAGAGAGGGGGGGGGGGGGGGTTCCTTAGTTGTAGCTAAGGAATAAAGCGGGCCCTTGTCGGCATTTTCAGTAAAGGACAGGGGTCACCGACGGCATGACCTCCAGCTGACAGGGCAGTGAAATGGGTAAGCAGGCTGTCAGCCATATGCCATTCGCCCACCTGCACGCGTATATACTCTCTCTCTCACCCACAGCTGTTTCATTGCATCTTCAATACACTCACATACTTTAAATAATGCAATCAGCAGAGTTTTGAGCCACTTCTATGATCATAGTGTGTGCTGCCAAAGGCTGTTATAGTGTAAATGCAGTTGTTAGGTGTCCTGTGGCTTGAGAGGAAGAAGAGAGGAGAGACCCATGCTGATTTGATCTGATTCTGCTGCATTTACTTTTAAAGAGCTTGTGATTGCATGCACTCTTGTAGTGTAACCTTCCATGCTTTAATTTATTTTCTTGCTTTATTTCATGGGATAAATATTATACATTTTTCATGGCAAAGCACTTAAAATGACGTGAGAGAAAATTTTCTTGCTGTTTCTTTCTAATCAGTATAACCTCCTGCTGAATTCTAGAAAAACTTTAGAAATTATGAGAACAGAGGCTTTCGAAAAGCCACAACACTGGCTTTGAGCTTCTTAAAACATACTGGAACACATTTATAGCTGCTGTGACTTCACGGAAATGGGGTTGGGTAGTAAATTGCTTGCATCCAGCAGTAAATTAGATTCTAATGCATGTCTTTGTTACCATTTTGTACAAGTCAAATAATTCATTCTGAAAACATCACTCGGCGACAGGCGCAAGGCAGGTCCAAAAGAGACCTCAAGGCTGCTAATAGACATGAAAATGAATTAAACATGTTTTCTTTTTATAACCTCCGGAATAAAAATAAGCTTTTAAGAATAAACTGGCAAGGCAGAGCTTGGTGTGACCTTGCTTTTCGCTTTCATTTTGTTCCATTTGTCAGACTTGTCCTCGCTTGATTCTCCAATCCAGCTAATTTGGAAAAGAAATCACAGCTCAAATCGGGTGCACCGTTTCCTTTCCCATAAATAATAAGCAGTAAAGTGTTGACCTGAACTGTAATAAAGACCAACGCAAGGGTTAGGACTTTTCATTCTGATGTCACGCATTGTCCTCACCCACCTCAGAAAGCTTGTAGCATCCATCTGCTGCAGAAACCAGCTTGATTGCATTAGGTTTCAGCTGTGGCTTAAACTCATTCAAACATTTCGAGTGAATTTTAGTCTTTCTGACAGCGAGCAAAAGCATCAAGTCACCAACAAGAAAAATCTGCTTTAAGTCATGCGTTCACAGAGCAGAACGCACAGAGCAGAATGTTGATTTGTCCTGCCTACTAACTGATTTCCAATTACTTTCAACAGTCATGCCTTGCCAAGAGCTCAAAAACCCTAAATCCCTCACCTCAATGGTTCAGGACTCATGAGCGTGAGAAAAACATATTTGAGGAAGTGGGCTCCAACAAACACTCTGTAATCTGTTTCCTCTTATGGCCTTGGTATTTTTTTTTTTCTTCTTTTTTTTAGTTTATTTGTTTACAGGGACAATGCACATTAATCCACATAACTGTAAAATGTGCTAGAATTAGCCAAACAAGGCTACAGTATGTTTCATCTGCATCTACCTTGACAGTTTACCTCAATAGGTCACCCTAAAAATAGAGACAAAGCATCATAACACAAATACATATCACACATATATATATATATTACACACACATATATATATATATATATATATATATATATATATAAGCATAACTAAAATACAAAAAAAACCAAAGAGACAAGGAGATGGCAGCAGGAGAGAGGACAACATTGCCAAGAGGACGCAGTACAAGTTTTCCGTCAAGAACACAGTACTTGTGACAAGAGAAAAATGGAGGAAACAGTTGCAGATTGCAGTTAAAATATTTATTGACAATGTCAATCCAATCATGAGTCTGTGAAGGCGAAACAGCATGAAGGCTGTCAGGACACGCTGGTTGGTAGCGCAGGGACCACAGCGGGCAATCTTGGACAAAGACAGAGTCTTTGGCGAAACCTCACCTGAGAGAGTAGATAATGAGTTGGAGTAGTAACAAGCGGAGGTCCGCACAGCGAACCAGCAAAACAGAGGAACTGATGAAGACAAGACAGGTTAGCACACATTAAATAGTGTTGGATAATGAGCCACAGTGGAACTGTGTTAGTTAGCTCGTTAACCACACTCAGCCACACCTACTCATTCATACACACAACAGGTATGAATGAGAACATGAACCCATGAACCGTGACAGTACCCTTCCCCCTAAGAGCGCCTCTTGGCACTCCCAGCCTGTCTCACGCGTTGATTGTAATCATCAATAAGGGTGTGAACCAATATGTACAAAAATTCTCTCCTCTGGACCGTAACCTTCCCAGTCCACCAAGTACTAGAATCAGCGTCCCCTCCGCCTCGAGTCCAGAGTACGGTTGACGGAATAAGGCAGGTTAATGCGAGAGTGAAACACAGGTTTAATTTTGGAAACACCGGATGAATTCTCTTGTACGCAGGAGGGAGTTTGAGGCGGACTGCCACCGGACTAAGAATTTCAGTGACAGGGAAAGGGCCAATAAATTTGGGAGCAAGTTTATTACATACTGATCGGAGAGGAATGTTAGAGGTAGAAAGCTTCACTTTGTAACCAACGACGTATACAGGAGGTTTAGACCGGTGGCGATCGGCTTTAGCCTTGTTGCACTCCCGTCTTGGTGCGTCTCATGGGCTTTCGTCAAGGTGCGGTGACACCTCTGGACAAAGGCGTGGGCAGAGGGAACCGTGACTTCGGATTCCAAAATGGGAAAAAGAGGTGGCTGGTAACCTAAACTACACTGGAACGGCGACAGGCCTGTAGACGGCACTGTAAGTAAGTTATGTGCGTACTCAACCCATGACAGTGCTGACACCAGGAAGTGGGATTCTGGGTGACCAAACATCGCAACACCCTCTAATTCCAGTAAGCAAATCTCTTTCTGGATGCAACTGGCCAACCCATGCAGAAAAATGTCCCATTTCGCTTCCTCGTTCCATCTACACTCAGCCGCCAGGATGCGGAATTTGAGGGAGTAATCAGAGACAGTCCTTTCACCTTAACGCAGGTCTGAGAGTTTTCACACACCACCCATCTCCACAACGCCGCCTTGCCGGTCAATAGAGTCAAAACAAACACCACTTTCGCTTCCTCTGTAAATGTCAGTGGCTGCAGCGATAAGAACATAGAACACTTCGTCAAAAAGGCTCTACACATGTTGGGTTCACCACCATACCCTTCTGGCATGGGTAAACGAGGCTCAACATGGTGTTGAACAGATGATCTTGGCATTGACGGCAGCGTGGATGGCGCAGTGGGATGTCTCAGGTGCTGGATTAACGAGGAGAGGTCGGACATCATTATCTAATAGAGACTTGCAATGGATGTAAAACAAAATATTTATTATTTGAATAGTTTGTGATTTGTGTAGCTTTCAATTTCTCTGCAATCTTTGGAACTATAGGTAATATACTAATAGGTCTGTAATTACTGGTAGAGTGAGGATCACCACTTTTGAATGTAGGTAAAATCACAGATGATTTCCAAGCACTAGGGAACATCCCTTGAGAAACTAATAGATTGATAATTTTAGTGATAGGATTAACTAACTACTCACTAAGCTCTTTAAAAATTATCACATTCATACCAAATGTATCCTTTGCTCTAGAAGGTTTAAGAGATGTAATTGTTCTTTTAATGTCTAAATCAGAAACTAACCTTAGAGTAAGGGCTTGTTTCACTTTATTTACTTGACAAACTACTGAATTATTGGGGGAGAAACACTTTGCCATTGAGGCTACCGAGTCCCATTTACCATCAATTAATTTCTCATTGGTTCCCACTTTTTTGGGAATTGAAATGCTCTAAAACGGCAGCTTTGCCAGACTAATTTGCTCGCAAAATGAATGTAGCATCAAAGAAAGTATGGGCAGGCCCAGGCTATTAACTTAGATCTATTTGCAGTTTTTAAAGCAAGATCCCACGTTTTCATTATTTTTAAAACATCTAAATTCATCCAGGGGACTGTGTGCTTTTTATTTTTAGGATTAAACTTACAACTAAAATCTTTCACAGTGCTCTCAAGTTTTGGAGAATATTCGAAATTCCTCCTGATCTGTTCCAGTTAATAATTGATCATATTTCGATTATTATGATAATTTATCAAAATTATTTTATCATAAATATTTAATATTTACATCTCGACCAAATATTGTCCTTTCCTAATAAACCATACGTCAACGCAAGGCATTTCAGCTTTTAGATTATGTATAAGTTTATCTACACATATCTCATATATATATATATATATATATATATATAAGAGGTTGTGTATGACTCGCAAAATCTAAGTGTTTTATAACTTTTTAATGTATATTTTTATGTATATATTGTTTTAAATGTATACGCCCTTTAAATATAAATATTTTTTTAAGAAAAAGTATTATGCACAATGTTTGTCTGCAAGAACAATTTAAATAAAGACAAGTTCTGGGGCAGTTAATAATAATTGAATCTCTTACTAGACAGTTTTCTGGTGACTAATATCAAATTGTGATCAGATATGGCTGTTAAGATATTAAATGTTTTTAAAATTCTCTCTGCTCTGTTACTAAAAATGAAATCAATTTGTGAACTTGTAGAAGTGGTTATTCTTGTAGGCCCATTAATCATTTGCTGCAGATCAAATTGATCAGTTATTTGTTTGAGATGCTTTCTAACTGTTTTATCATCCCAATTAATATTAAAATCTTCCATAATAATGATTTCTTTGTTGAAATCACACTTTTTATAATTGATTCAAACCTAAACCAGAGTTCACAGACATTTAACTATTCGGTAACAACTCGATCGGAACAAAGTTCCCTTCGTTCCCCAGGGGTATCGAAATGCGCAAACTTTTCTGAAAGTCTATGTTGTTCACACTTGCCGCGAGGGAACCTCCGAGGAGGAGGCAGGATCCAACGTAAAATCCAAAAAATTCTCTGGTTTAGCATGGTGTGGACCTATGTAATGAATATATAAGAATGGTTATCAGAATGTTCTACAAAAAACTAAAATCAACAGGACATAAAAAGTTAAAAAGCAAGCTGTAAACTAAGAGAGCTGTGACTACTCCTGCAACTTCTGCCACCATCTTGAATCCTGCTGGGTATGCAGTGCACAATTTCAGCAGTGGAAGCTTATGCGTTGTGCATGCACTACACTGCACAGCCTAATATGTTCCACCATAGTTCATCCTCTTCGTTAGGTCTCTTTTTTGTGTGTGTGTGTGTGTGCATGTGTGTGTGTGTGACCTTGCCCCAGGCCCTGGTCCCCTCATGTCTCCCTAGTGAGGTGAATAAGTGAGCAGAATTGGCCCAGAACTGCTGCCCACTCTTCTGTGTCTGCTCAGGAGAGATTGGCTCCAGCCGCTCATGCATTATTGAGCTGCACTGTGACAACAGTCTGTACACCTGAATGCCTTAAAGAAAATTAGGCGACCTGGACAGCCAATCAAAAAATGAAAAAAAGAGACCAATATAAGGACAACTCTGCGGAACTCTCTGGAGTTCATGCAGTGGGGAAAGTGCAAGCGTCTTTGTGAACAGGTGTATTTTGAATGAATCATTATTTTAATAGGCCGATTTAGCACTTGAACAGATTGGAGACCAGGGGCCACATTGTAGCTCACCGCACAGTTGGGGAAGAAGTGAAACTTTTGGCCAACAGTTTTCTTGAATCCACATCTGAAAGCATTTTAGTGGTAACTGTTATTATCAGGAAGGTTTTTTTTATTATTATTGAGATTTTGTTGAAATGGCAATAAAGAGTACATTTTATAAAACACGAGTAACTGGAATAGAAATGAACCAATAATGAGTCATTTCTGTGCAATTTTTTTAGCAAAAGTATATTGTGGACATAAATTATATATGCATAAATCAGTATTTCTGGCACATTTAATAACATTATAAATTAAAATACTTTTTTGTCGTGGGCTGCTTAGTTAAAAATGCTGGCAGAGCAGAACATTCCTTATTGTTGAACCATGTATAATTTATTCAGTACAGATAAATTATATAATGAACTTACAATATTTAACAACTGGTAAAGTATTAGTTTTGTGTATTTCATAATAATTAGAGTACTTTTCTCACATCGCCTTAACTGAAATTTGTGTGTGGAGTGTTGTTTGTATGTGTGGATCGTCTGGTTGTGTCCAAATCCTTGTTTTCCATTATTGTTAGGATGCTACCTATAAACACAGCTGCCTAGCGAGATAGCTCACTAGCTATACAGTGTATCGCAGTACAGATTTGTCCTACAAACTTTTTGATCTCCCATTCCTTGATCTTGAACCTTGTTAGATACTATGACAATTCTATGGCTAACCTTGTTAAATCCTCGTGCAATTGAAGGATGGCATTCAACAAATCTATTTCCCTGTCCATAGATCCGTAATGCGGCCTCTGGTTTTTGCATCGACTCTAAACATGGCTCCACGGGCACCGAGCTACGTCTGGACGCTTGTCTGAAAGAGGGTGCTGAGCGAACATGGGCCCACGAGCAGGTATAAAGCTCCTAACTGATCTTAGCATGACATGAAGCTCATTCTGTGATAGTCTCCTTGAAATTGAGAGAATTGCTGTTCCCTGTGGTGGTTAGATTTTCACGTTTGGCTGGAGAGAGGACATCAGGCCTGGGGATCCCCTGCACACCAGAAAATTCTGCTTCGATGCTATTAGTCAGAATAGCCCCATCACCCTGTATGACTGCCATGGTATGAAAGGCAACCAGCACTGGAGCTATAGGAAGGTAATGCAGTCAAAAATGTATACATCGCTACTCACTTACTGAAATATTACAAATGTGTGAGAATTGCTGTAAATAGTGTATAAAATCAAAACGATCTTTATTTTAACTTCTTTCAGATAGCTTCCTTAAAGCAAGTTTTCATAGATCAC
This sequence comes from Enteromius treurensis, assembly GCA_032275025.1. Classification (NCBI taxonomy): domain Eukaryota; kingdom Metazoa; phylum Chordata; class Actinopteri; order Cypriniformes; family Cyprinidae; genus Enteromius; species Enteromius treurensis. The sequence continues at coordinate 16,135,404 of JAUCMU010000001.1, forward strand.
AGGTCTGGGGTCAAGATTCTTTAGTCAGTTTGACTCTATAAGCCCCTGCCGGGAGATGTAGTAACATGTTTTCTGATAAAAACATTTTCAAGCAACATAAATGTCAAAAATATAATCATAGTAAAAAAAAAAATATTTCTCAGTATTTACATTTTTTGCACCCTGAGATTCTAGATACTTCAATGGTTGTATCTCGGCCAAATATTGTCCTATCCTAATAAACCATACGTCAATGCAAGGCATATTTATTCAGCTTTTAGATTATGTATAAGTTTATCTACACATATCTCATATATATATATATATATATATATATACATTAGAGTTTGCGTATGACTCGCAAAATCTAAGTGTTTTATAACTTTTTAATGTATATATTTTTATGTATATATTGTTTTAAATGTATACGCCCTTTAAATATAAATAATTTGCATTTTTTAAGAAAAAGTATTATGCACAGTATTTGTCTGCAAGAACAATTTAAATAAAGACAAGTTCTAAAGCTTTTGATGTTATGGAGATAAAATCTATTACAGTCAACATGAGTAATATTTTACACCCAGGTGTTACGTTTTCATATACAGTAGCTTCATACATTTTCATATACGATCTCTAAGGAAAACCCGCCCTTGTCTTCCTCCATATTCCCTCTCCACATCTTCTTTAAGAGGTCAATAAAGTATATCTACAGCAACAGAGCAGCATACACCTTGTTACAGAAGCCCCTGTGGACTAACGCCTTGCGCTCTGGGCACGTCATTAATGACAGAGCCTAATATTGAAGCTCAGTTTTTCTAGCCCTCTAGCGAGGCAGAACAAGCCTAAACTGAGATACTCTCTCTCACATACGCATGTTAAGGTGCCAAGCAAAGAAATCACTGTCATTGCAGGATAGGTCATTGATGGCACTATAGAGAGAGGAAATATACAGTTGAAAGGAAGAGGTGGTACCTGGCAGTGGAGCTGCCTGAGGCGCAGAGAACAGTAAATCAACCCAGGGGAGAGCGGCAGAGAACTGGAGCCGAAAGCCCGAAGGCATGTCCCTCCTCTGCTCAGCCTGATCACTCCCTCAGGGACACATCCTCTATTTTTTCACCCGCTCTGTTTGGCATACTCAGTAGTTTCTAGCGCAAAAATATACATGCCCTGTGTGCTGTGAAGAATGCTTTCAAGTGGAAAGTTTCTTTGTTGTCTTCTACTTTTTGATAGGAGATTGATGTTGACGCGCTCCCGCGCTCTTTCACTTTTATTTACCTTTCACCTTCCTCTACCTCCCACCCCTCTCATCCATCATTAATCAAATCTCACATTTCACCTCCGAACTTAAACCATGAGATGAAGTCAGCTTTTCTGATTAGTGTGTTCCATGTTTGGTTCTTCAGTTCCACTCTGTAATCTGACTGAAGGCTAGCAGGAGATAAAGCAGAATTAGACCTCCAGCAGAGTCACGGTGACTGTGTTTCTTGTTTATTTTTTATTTTTTCTTATTTCTCTCTCTTCATCCCATCTTCTTTTTGCTCCAGGATAAGTCTTTGTACCACCTGGTGAGCAACGGGTGCATGGATTGTAGCCCCGGCGATAAGCGGATTTTCATGAACAAGTGTGACCCCGAGTCTGAAACACAGCAGTGGATCTTCCAGAAAGTCAACACTACCGTTCTGGACAAATTCAACAGTGGCGCCAGCTCATAGGACCTGGGGTTGTGGTAAAGCCAATCAGCTGGCTTCCACACATCCACACACCTCCCACAATCCTTAACGTGGGCCTGGATGTTCTTACTGTCTGGCTCTGGGTTCCTCTTAAGGTTCTGCAGCAGACTGAGCAAGTGCAGGATCTTGAAAGAGGGGACTTGAAACACAGAGAGACACGAGGCTGGTGGAAACGCTTCCACAATGAGCACCTTGCTGGTCGAGGAAATACAAACAGCCTGGACTCTCTAGAAGGGGTCTAACTTGGGCCCCCAGATGCTCCTTATACATTAAAAAACAGTGCAGCTTTAGGACTTTGAAAGTGGAGTCCAGTGAAAGAATGTTCTGTATCAGTCCTTGAAGATTGCATGGGCGATTTGTACAAAACCAGAAAGTTTGCTCTCAGATTGTTTTCTTTTCTTTTTCTTTTTTTTTTTTTGTAACGCTATTTATTTTTCTCTGGGATTGTTTCAAATGTATATTTATTTGTATTTATTTGGTGCCTTTTCCAGATTTAAGTTACGTGTATTGAATCTGTTTTATGATCTCTTGTACCTGTTAGAGTCAAACTTTGGTCGAGGTGTTGGGTTGACCTAATTAAATGAGATCTTTGAATTTTCAATGGAATCTATCTTGTTACAGAGTTTCTCGTCTATAAATAAAGCAGAAAATGAGTGGATGTGTGCCTCTTGCTTATGTGGTCTGTCTTTACTGATAAATTATCTCAAAAGTGGTGGTTTGGCTCCCTCTAGTGTTGGGCCATTTTTGTGTTCGAAAGCACTCTTACTTTTAAACTATAATTTATTATTTTACCTCTAAATTCACTGGACCTGGAGTCACTCCTTCAGTTTTAATATCCCACTACTTGATAATGAAATGTGCTTTAGTTACCTGCGTGTTGTTGACATTTTAGTGACTGCAGCAATTAATATTATAAATGTCCTTGCTGCAAGGTAGAAATGTGTCCTTTCCTTCATAATGAGTAAAGGACAGTTTATTATAGGTTTTGTTGCTTTTATTTTGTTTGGCAGTTTGTCTAACCCACTCAATAGGAAAACAGACTAAATACTAAGCAGGTCATTTGTAAATATTTAAACTTTATGTAGCGGCATAAAACTACTAACCAAAGCCGCAGGAGCTAAGCGTGGGTATAATTTGTAAAGCGTCTCATCCATTTCATTTGCATCTTGACATTTATTTGATCCATCAAAGACTTAACAAGTATAGAACTTCTTGAAGCATTCACAGGTCATTCTTGCATTAAGACAATCATTTCTTATTAGATGAACAAACAATTAATTAGGTCAACAAACAAATGTGCTCCCACGCTCACCACCTTCCTTCCTCTCACACTCACATTACAGGTGCTTTAAATATCCCAATTAATTGACACTCCCCGAGATTTTCCCATAGTCACATGACATCACACATAAACTTAATCATGGCTCCTATACTTTATGTCTCTATAACATAAGGTCTCTATAACATAAGGTAATACCACTAAATTTTTGGGGTGGGTTGCTGTAAAGTGCTTTAGATTATATAAATGGGGCTATATAGGGGGTCAAACTGGAACGTTGTTCCACGTCAAGTGGTACCTCAGCTATTAATTCATTTTCTGGTTCGGACCAATTGCATGTGGATATCAAATAACCAGTTCATTTTTGTGAATTTTATTTTGTAATTTAAAATCATATTTGCTGCTCTTTATTGGGTAAACATGATAAAACCACAATGACTTGCATGAAGACAAGAGTCACATCACATCTACATCATAAATGAGATTATAAATGAAAGTTTGAAGTCTGTTTTAGGTCATTTTTTCATGAATGTGAAGTAAGGGCCAATTGTATCATGGTTTAGAAGTTGCCGTTTCATTTAAAAATGTTCATGTAGTTGTAGGGACCGCTTTATTTATTTATTTCTGCTGACTGACAAAGAATCTCACTGATTATCTGGATCAAGTTCTGATATAAGGAGTAAGTGAAAACGTGTTGAAAAGAGTTGGCCATCTCTAGCGTGAAAACACTTCTCTGTCTGTAAATCAGGTGTTCTTCCATTCGTGAACACTAGGAGGCGCTTATCGTCTACAAATGTGTTGTTCTTACTGCGAGTGGTTTGTCACCGATACAATCAGGTTTAACGTTAAACGAGTGAAATGTGTCATAAACAGGTGTTCAGTATGTTTATCTTTGTTTTCTTTCATTTTCACACTTTCATTTTTTAGTTCCATTACAGACACTAGGTCTCGCGTTGTCGTGGCCGAGTGGTTAAGGCGATGGACTAGAAATCCATTGGGGTCTCCCCGCGCAGGTTCGAATCCTGCCGA
>JAUCMU010000001.1:16140452-16168460 GCA_032275025.1 Enteromius treurensis
AGTTGTCATCCACGATGTCATCTGCTGTAGACCTGGAAACTACTTCTGGATAAAGTAAGGAACGTTTTATACTCACCAGGCACACTCGCCTGTACTGAGCACTGCACTAGCACTCTTGGAGGAACTGAGGAAAGATCGGGAGATGGCTTTAACTGAGAACGCACGTGCCATTGATATACATGCTTGTAGGTTCACCTGCCTTTCTATATGCCCACAGTTCGCTGAAACATTCATCTATGAATGCCCGTTTCCCGCACACGATCAGGGAGATAGTTGCCAAATGGACACTTGAGTTTGCTTTGTGCAGTTTATGTTTGATTCTCCTTGGAACTCATTTAATAAATACTATTTATTATATCTGACCTCTCTGTGCCTTCTTGAGCGTTACAGAAGCTCAGCCCCCAACCGAATGAAGAGGATGATTTCGCCAGAGGAAATCCTTCACCGGCTCCTCAACAGGCTCACTCCTCTTCCCTCACCACGTGAGCAACGGCCAGGAGGCCAGCCTTCTTTGCCCTTCTCGCATCTAGCTCGTCGGCGGATTCCGCTTCCTGAACCAGCACAAAATGGGGATCAATCTGTGCCAAAATTCCTTACCAAAGCGGTGCAGTATGGGGTTCCTTCGATGCCAAATTCACAAGATCAGCCCAGGATTTCCGCGGTTCCCAGACTGCAACATGATGGACTGGAGCTGGATCTGTGGGCCGACATGCCAGATCTGATCCCCGGGGACCCTGTTCTGCCTGTCACGCTGCCCGTGTCAGAGCCACAGTCAGAGTCCGCTCCAGTGTGGGAAACCCCAGAGCCAGATCCAGCCCTCTAGTTTATGGCCGGGAGAGCCGTTTCCCGATCCACTCCCTAGTTTACGGCCGAGAGAGCCGTTTCCAGATTCAGTTCCTAATCCCCGGCCAGTAGTGCAAGTTCCTGCCCCGAGAGTACGGCCAGTAGATCAAATTCCTTAATCGATGCCAGAGCCCGCATTCACGCTGCCAGAGCCCCCCAGAGTGTGTTGCGTTGCAAGAGCGCCCTCCAGAACCAAAGCCAGAGCCCCAGCCCGAATTTCTGATGCCAGAGCCCAGGACCACGACAGGAAAGGAGTCTCGGGGATTCCCACCCCCCCCCCCCCCACCCACTGAATCCAGTAGTACGGGGGCGTCCCTCAGTCTTGCCTTTGACCTCCGAAGCCAGAACTCCGCCTCGATCCATGGACCCGTCGGCTTCTCCATGGGTCCTAGCTCCCTCCTCTCCTGCGGTGCTCGTTAGTCCACCAGCTCCACAGGGCTCGATCGTACCCCCGGCTCCACCTTGGGTGGTCGTCGGCCTTCCTTCGCCTTCGGATGCCACTCCTTCTGCTTCGCCTCGTCCTGCCGGCTCTATCAGGCTCCTCCCTCCCTCCGGCTCCGCCTTGGTCCTCTCTCGCTCCTGCTCCACCGTGGCCCTCCGGAGCACCTCATCCGTGTTGGTCGCCGGCCCCATTGACTCCGCCTTGGCCCTCTGGATCCTCGCCGTCGGCCTGGTTCTTTGGCCTCCTGTCACCACCTTCAGCCTCGCCCCGTGGCCAGGACGCCGCCCTGGGGAGATAATGTCACGTTATGAGTCTGATCCAGGTTAGCCAAGTTCAGCTGTTCTCAGTCTCCAGCATACTAATCACGCACACACAGGAATAATCAAGAAGTGTTTGTACTAAAGCAACTTTCACCAGTCACTCAGGGGCTGAGCTCGAGGTAACAGAGCTAACTCACCTCTCTGGCTTTCTCATGCTTACCTGTATCATGATCTTGTCTTCCAAGTGTGATCACTGAGGTTTTATAAAGTCTGAAGTTCTGTGGAGGAAATCCTATACTCACCAGTGAAACCTACCTTGTGCACTTACCGGAGTTGTCATCCACGATGTCATCTGCTGTAGACCTGGAAACTACTTCTGGATAAAGTAAGGAACGTTTTATACTCACCGGGCACACTCACCTGTACTGAGCACTGCACTAGCACTATTGGAAAGATCGGGAGATCGCTTTAACGGAGCACGCATTGCCATTGATATACATGCTTGTATATTCACCTGTTTTTCTATATGCCCACAGTTCGCTGAAACACTCATCTGTGAATGCCCGTTTCTCGCACACGATCGGGGAGATCGTTGGTGCGCTATTCAAGTTTGCAGCGATCACGGAGATCACTGCCAAATGGACTTTTGAGTTTGTTTTGTGCAGTTTATGTTTGATTCTCCTTGGAACTCATTTAATAAATAACATTTATTCTATCTGACATCTCTGTGCCTTCTGGAGCGTTACAGTGGTAATATCAAAGCGATCCTATTGGTTCGTGTTAGAGGAGCTCGGCTTAGCCATGACAGTTAGCCTACTCCAGACCAGCAGATTGGTTTCCCAGCATAAGTTGCCACAGTGACTGAGCTTGAGCTATGGTAAATCTGCTTTATGAAACCAAATCAAGGGAAAATAAGTCAGATTAACCTGGTTGGCTTATTTTATAAACCTATTTTATAAAACAGCCCCCTGTTTTATTACTAATATTATTACAGATATTTTACTACAAAACTACAAAATCATTCAGTTTTACAAACGCAATCATCTCCGGTATCTTTGAAATAAAAGATGAAAATTATATATTAATGACAGATAACACACTTGGACCATCTGAGTCCATCACCTGAACACAAATAGCATACGCAGTTCTGTATAAGCTGCTCCACACAGATAAGTCTTCTAATATTACATCCTTGCGTTATGGTGAACACACAAAAAAAGAGTGTGCTATTTGCATTCAGCTGATGTGCTCCAAAATGACTCTATGGTGCCGAAATTTAGAATAAATGTGTTATTTTTGTTTTCTTTCTATACAAAAAGTATTCTCATCAGTTCATAACTTTGCGGTTTAACCACTCATGACAGATGGACTATACTGATACTGTCTCGCATACTTTTCTGGACCTTGACAGTGTTATTTAATTGGCAGTCAATGGGACCGTTACAAGCCTCCCGGCTTTCATAAAAAATATCTTAATTTGGGTCCCACGTTGAACAAAGCTTTACTGGTTTGGAATGGCATGGGGGTAAGTGATTAATGACAAAATTCATATTTTGGGGTGGAGTAACCCTTTATAATGCATCAATTTACCAGTAATCACCCTAGTTTATTTGCAAAGTTGTAATTATGACTTGCTTGCATTTGATTCTGTTTACAATTACATCAAATAAAAAGGATTAGAAAATGCTAAATAGTTTTTTTTTTTTTATATATATAATTTTGTGAACACTAATGTTTTTGAAGACAAGCACCTTCCAAGTTAATACATTAAATAATGGAGTTATAATTCCAATCAGTAGTTGATACAAAATTGAAAATAAGTATATATTTCAGAAAAAATATTTTTGAGAAGAAAATTATGCATTTGGCCAATTGTGTTTTGTAGGTGTGAGTTTGTGTTAAGAGTTTAGAAAAAGTATCTGAAGTATGGGTAGCGACTGAAAAAAACAAATGCAATCCATTAAAAACCCAACTAGTCTTATTGTTATTTTCAAATGTAATTTAAATTCCCAAGTAGCCTACTTAATATTTGGAGTCTAATTACGTAATCCAGATTGCATATAATCAGTTACTCTCAGCTCAGGCTATATACCAGAGGGTTAACAAGTATTTAAGGTCACCCAGAACCACTAATCGTCGAATCTTGTTTATTCTGTCTCTTCGAGAACAAAAGAGTAGTAATGCTTGCGTGGCACAAAGCTAAGTTTTGTAATAGCTGTGCATGTAGACGCCTATCCAACAACATTTATGGACTTGTCTTCATTACACGTGACCGCCGCGCAAAACTCGAATGGGCCTTTTATTTCCAATCAATCATGCTGCATGTCCTTGTGCGCTCATTCACACATCCGTGTGTGTTTAACTCTCATGGCCGCGTGGCGCGCGTACGCACGCAACTGCTAGCTGTTTTTGTATCAGTCTTTTCGTGACTGAATCATCAAGAGGACAGTGGGAGTTTAATTGAATAAAGGAGCAAGGAGAGAGAGAGAGAGAGAGAGAGAGAAGGAAACAGAGAGTGAGAGGGAGGGACTCGATGTGGCCATACAGGCTGCGGAGAGTTTTTTTTTTATTTGTGCTGGTTCCCCTTTTTCTTTCTTTCTTATTATTTCTCAACTGATTTTCCAAAATGAGGTTAAAAGTTGGATTCATCCTTCGAAGTTTACTGGTCATCGGAACGTTTTTGGGGCTGGTTTTGCTTTGGTCTTCGCTGACGCCGAAGGCAGTCGACGATAACCCGTTCGCTGGCGTAATGGTAAAGTATCGCTTTAATGTCCTCGAGTTATCTTGATACATTAATGTTTTCGTTGTGCTGTTAATTTCACCCTATGTTAGTATTCAGCGAGCTCGGCTAGCATGGTGATTAGCATGCTAACTGCTGCGGTTGTCATGGAGATGAGCAGCGAGAGCTGACCGATGAATTGTAACAGATACAGACGTTTATATGTATCCAGCATTGGAAATAAATATGCGTTTCAATTCAAATTAATCAAAACACGCAGATATGGCTGTAAGCTGTTAGCATGGAGAGCTAAATGTTAGTCTCTAACACATCCTCACAAGTGTCAAATTCAGTGAAAACCCGGAAGGTCGTTATTGTGGTTACTGGTTTTTCAGTTGAGACAAACGTCGTTTATGTAAAATCACAGTAAAGCTGATTTTTTAAAGTAAAATAATGGTAATTTACCAGTGAGTGGTTAGCTGTTTTAGCTCTGAATATGGACTAAAAGGGTCTACGAGATTGAATAGAGGGGTCGATATACATGCCGACTGGATTAAAGGCCGAATATCAGCTCGACATCAACAAATATTCTACAGCGACACATCATTTTCTGCTTTCACAAGATATTGTATCGAAATGCAAGTGTGAGCACTCTGACACGTGGCACACTTGACAGCTTTCTGTCAATAGCTGTAACAGCTGTCTGGTTTACCTTGGCATGGTAGTTAACGTTGGATTTGTTTGCACATCTTGAACCGAGCATATATTATTTGTACGGAGTCTCTTCTTTGTTTACTTGAGCTTATGTTTTGCATAATGGGTCTTTATGTAAATGTTTGTTTGAAATCGCTTTTATATGGCCTTTTAAAACTGTAACGCCGACGTGAAATAATAGTCAGTCAGAATCTTGGCTATATTTTGTAAATAAATGTTTATTAAACTTTATACAACGGATAAATCCAAAATCCAAAAATGCATATGTTTGTTATGGAGTAATTTTTTGAAGCTCAAATTGTTGCAGTTGCATTATGTGGTCAACATTTATGATATTTAGCTTGTAATTTATATCAGTGTGGTTTGTATAACATTATAGCAGATACTTTACATAAAATGTACATATATATCAGCTTTTTCTGTATTGCCCAATAATGCAGTGATGATTGAGAGATAACTATCTATAACTATGCAAAAAACTATATTTTTAGAAGTTTATCACCACCGCTTTGTCTCATATTTTTGTCTCATTTCATAGGTGGGGCGAGATGCAGGTAAACTCTTGCAGCCCAACCTTCCCAATAATGACATGGCCGACCAGTTTAAACCAGTTGTTCCTTGGCCCCATGTCGAAGGAGTTGAGGTGGATCTAGAGTCTATCCGCCAGAAAAATGGTGACAAGCCAAACCCAGCATTCAAAGCCCAGGACCAGCAGAATGTCATCCAGAAGCAATATGTCACCTTCAAGCCTCACACCAATGTGTATAGTGAACCAGTGTTGAAGAAAGGAATTCTGGGCAACTTTGAGCCTAAGGAACCTGAACCTCATGGGGTCCAGGGCGGACCGGGAGAGGGCAGCAAAGCATTTGTACTGGGACCAGAGTACAAAGATTCTGTTCAGGCCAGCATTAAGGAATTCGGTTTTAACATGGTAGCCAGCGACATGATCTCTCTGGATCGAACCGTTGGTGACTTACGGCATGAAGAGTGAGTATGAGGACATGGGCCATTCTAATTTGTGAATGTATTTGGGTGTGTGTGAGGAGAGAATGTGGGTGTGGTGGTTACTTTGGGTTTTTGACTTTTTTACTTCCCGGATGATCCTCTCTTGTTTCAGCATGTGTTTGACTCCAGTTTTTTATTAATACAAAAATATTTACACAAGTTTTTTTTTTTAAGGTGAACAGGCTACACACGCTTTAGACAGGCAGGTCTGACATGTTGGTTTTCCACCCAGATAGATGAAAACGATAAAGACACACCTTTTTTAAACAAGCTCTTTCAGTGACACTGTAGATGACGAACTACCTGCTGCTTTAGCCACGTCATTTCTCTTTTTTTTGAGTTCCCACTAACAAAAAAATGACCTATTCATTTTGCTCATGGTAGCATCACAATATCATAATTTTCATGACGTAACACCACGGGACCTGGAAGTAGCTTGGCGAATATCTTAGCATCTTGTGATCGAAAAAGTGAACTGTGCTGCAGTAAGTACATTAATGGTTGTATCTTACACACTTTTCACTTCGAGAGGACAGCTAGTACTCAGAAGAGTACTAATGTTCCAGATGTTAAATAGGATCAGCATTATGCCCATAATTCACACACCAAAATGTTGTTTGGCCACGTCACAGCGGAATGATAAGCTGCAGTCGCTCTCATTAACTCCCCTCAAGCTGGAAAGCTGGATTATCTGCCTGAGACTGCTTTATAAATTTATACAGCTTCAGAAGGGACCTGAGGCTTTGACAACAGGTCTAACTTCATATCTGTCCTCTGTAGGTCATCCAGTTTGGACACACACTCATTGTTTAATAGGATTTCTTTTATATATACCTTGCATTTGTTGTATGATGAGTTGATAGTCAAAACAACATGTAGTATCAGCAGTTTAATCATTGCTGCAGTTTTACGGCATTGTAGTCAGTGCCACTCCTTTTGCAGAGAGCTTGAAGGGATGGTTCAATAATTTACTTATGTCATTACATAATACAGTGTTATTGTACCAGCGTTCTTCAAAATATATTTTCTTCAAAATATCCTCTCCTGTTAAACTATCATACAGGTTTGAGTAAACGAACTGTAAAATGAACTATACTTTTGATCAAAATTTTATTAAATTGACCAGAATACATTCATGAATTTATATATGATCCATGTACAAATGCGTTCATTTGTTTTAAAATTTTAAATGAAATATTCAGAAACGAGAAAAAAAAAAGGGTAGAAAAAGGATAAACGACTGGAAATTTCGTTTTCCACCTGTGGGAAGTCATGACACGCCCCTTACCGCCGATTGCTCAACCAAATCTGAGCCCGTGATGTCATCATCAGTTCGTTCAGCTAAATAAAAGTCTTCTGCTGCTATATCAGTATATATCAGTATATGTCAGCTTTCTGTGCAGCCTAAACACCTTTCACAGAAACATTTATTTCACAAATATTAATAATGATGAATAATCAGTAAAAATGACGGCATAGGCTATTTTGTTTCCACAAAAAAAAATTAGAAAATAGAAAAAATAGAAGGTGGTAGTGCTGGTGCCTCTGTGTCCTGCAGAACATGCTTTAGATTATCATCAAAAACTTTGATATGCCACAACATCTATTTATTTGACATAGACATATTATGATAGTACAGGCATAATATTTAAACATATGCTTGAAGTATCTTAGTAATTCTAAATAGATTTTATTTTAGGCAAGTCGTGATGACTTGAGAAGGCTAAATTCATCAAACATCGTTTATGATCAGCTCTGTCTGCAGCTGGCTGCTTGGTCGTTACTTTAAAACACAAAAACTTATATTTAAGGAACAAAAATTGCTCCAAACATTGTTTTTTTTTCTCTCTAAATTAACTATAAAATGAAATGTAATTATTTTGCCATTACACACAAATCCGAATGATTTCATGGAAAGGCCTAAGCATCTCGGGTCAGGGCCAGGCTAGGGTCTAAGTCTGAAACCGTGAAATAATAGGCTATATTCAGAATTTGCATTTAAATGTGTTTTTAATGCTTGACAAGTGGCCACGTACGACACACAGAGATAGCTAACTACTACTACACTGTGTTCATTCATCTTTATAAACATAATAATGAGAGAAGCACAGAGAAATGTGATTCTGCAACTAAATTTTAAATCCTGTAGTTCAGTTGGAAAATGTACGTTACAATTCTAAAGTTATGCTATCAGCTCTACAACAGGGTGCCAGGAGGAGCGTGTGTAAGGCTTGGGGAGCCGTAGCCTTCCCCTGGCTAAGGGGACTTGAGAGAAAAATTCCACTAAATTGGACAAAAATGCCCCTGCTTAAACAAATTAAATCTATTACGTCTGTTACCAACAAAGTGAAAACGAATAGACAGTGTTGATTATGACATTAAGATTGCTCACATTGCACCGTGTATTATATTACGCGTTTTTTCAGTATTGCGTGTAGGGACGTTCATTTTAACAACTTCATTTTTTAAAAATCCTATAACCTGCCTTTAAACAACCGGCAAAAATTTTGATCTATTATACAATAGGTTTTATATGTATATATATAATTTTTTTTAATCTATTTCATTAATTTATCTAATTATTTTAAAAGGTTTGGTGCATGGTTAAAATATGCGACTCATAGCCTATGTGTATTTTAGAGGGGAAAAAATCTTTAATTTCTTCCGCTCCACAACAAATCCTTTTAATTTATCAGTATTTAGAAAAGAAATGTAAGAAGCTATAGCTATATAAATGACAAGGCAAAATTAATTATTTTAGGCTAAAACGAATCTGCAACTAGCGCTGGGTCTCTCATTCCACACAAAATCAAATGTTCCCATATTTACTTTGTATTTGAATTCTAAATTAATTGATTAGGCTACTCGGCTATGTAGGCTACTCCAGGGGCACCTGCATGATTTCTTCCGAGGATATGCAATCGTGATTTTATGCCAAGGGGATTTTGAGCCTGGGTGCGTATTAATATTTGTGAAATAAATATTTCTGTGAAAAGCGTTTAGGCTGCACAGAAAGCTGACATATTGATATGTACTGATAAAGCAGCAGAAGACTTTTATTTAGCTGAAAGAACTGATGATGACGTCACAGGCTCAGATTTGGTTGACCAATCTGCGGTAAGGGGCGTGTCATGACCACCCACAAGTGGAAAACGAAATTTCCAGTCGTTTATCCGTTTTCTACCCATGAAACAAAAAACGAAAACCGAGCTTGAATCTGTACAAAAACAAATGAAAATTTGTACATGGATCATATAGGCTAAATTCTGAATGTTTTATATCAAGCAAATAAATAAATCAAGGACATTTAATCCAGCTCACCTCAGCAACAGGCCTTCCCTCTGCTGTGTTGTAATATCACTGCTACATGTTTTGACTAAATGTAGCAAGCATGCGTGTGCATTTTTCTAAGACAACTCACTTCCTCCTGGGGAAATCAAACACCTTTTTTAGTAGAGGAATCTGCATGGTGTCTGGCTCCAAGTCAGGGCTAAAACAATGCACACTGCTCTTCTTTGGTACAGGCAAGGTGGAAAGGTAAACGGTACTAAGAAAACAAAACAACTGAATTTCAGTGGCATTGTCATTATTACTTGGTAAATGGCCCTATCAAAATGATCAGGTGTGTTAGATATACAGTACTGACTTAATTAGGCTAATTTAAAGCATAACATGATTACATCAGGGCATTTGTATCCTTTTTAGATAGGCTGCTGAATTGTTGGCAAGTGTGCACAGTCATACCAACTTTTGTCTGAAGATGTCAGTGTTTTCTCTGAAGTGAGGTTTGGTTAAAGTTTACAATTTACTCATGCCTTTGCCATGATACAAACACGCTGTAGCATTCTAACAGCTAATCATTTTGTCACTTTAAATCTGATAACTTTGTTTTATTGGCGTAAACCGTTTTTTTGATGCACACAGTTCAGCCTTGTGAAAATGACATTGCTTATTTCAACATGAAGGGAAATTATATATCCATCTGTTTCATGCATTTAAAGCCCTCCAAATAATTAATCACTTATATAACATATTATATCCTTTAAATACATTATCAGAATACACTGCTACCTTTAAATGGAAGTTAAATTGTTTTTTTTTTCTTTTGATTGGAGTAAAATGAGGTCAGTGCGGTTAACAGTACCAGAAAAGACCCTAACTATTGTTTTGAATTTCAAAGCCAGCTTGCTAAATAATTCATCCACCACAAGGATGTGTTTGCTACTCACAATGTTTGTAGTTCTTTTATTGTAACTTCTTAGCAGCTTAAGTATTTAAAACTCACATTTGTAATTCATATTCTAGAACCAAAAATTAAAGTATGTTCATATTATCTCTTCAAGACCGCATTTAACACACCATTCAAAAACTGGTATTTATATAACCCAATAGAAAATCTCTAGGGAGTACATGAGGAGTTAGCCCTCTAAGCTGGCCTACAAATTGACGTCAGGACCACTCAGAGATTCAGTGCTAAATTTAGCTAAAACATGCAACTAAATAGCATCCATCGCTGTAGTTTCAAAGAACAGTTAGCATTAGCACTTAATAATGACAGCTTGTTTTTAAGTAGTGCAGCACACCCTGATCTCCATTGAGACGGAATGCCCTGGGAGTGAGTTGCTCTTCCAGTTAAGTGGCTTTACTGTGCTATGTAAGACAAGTTAGGCCTCATGACTTGTGTTACATGGCACTTAAAGAGGTTAAACTGCTATAAGAAAAATATTACTTATAGTACGTTGCAGACAGGAAATCTTTTTTTTTTTCTTTTTTTTTTAGGAAGGAAATGTTTTGTTTGTTACACCTGGAGTCTTCAAAAAAAGCTGAAATTGGTTTCATTATTATGCTTTTTTGTGCATAGTCTTCAATTTTATAGCTCAAGTAAGTGTGAAATGTAATCCTTTTCCAACTACCTCTATATTTCTACTATAACTCTTTAAGAAGAAGATTGAGTTTGTGCAATTCTAGTTTTAACAGCACTTCTCCTCCAGTTCCACTCACAACTGTCAGTAATCTACTGAAATAAATGAAACGGAGTAAAGAAACTTTAACATCGAGCTTAGAAGGAGAATGAGGAAGTATGTGTATTGGCATTGCTCTCCCTTTATCCAGAGGAAACGGTGTGCAAAGTTGCTGTTTCCTGTTTCACAAATTGCTTCCACAGGATGGAGGTGGATGCAAGTGTGTAAGAATCTGCCACCTAAAGCATGCATTAATGTGCAAGTGGGCATCAACCCCACAACAACATTCACTTCCAAAATAGCATGCTTTATAATATTGTATGTCTGTTTGTCTGTAGGTGTAAATACTGGCACTATGATGAAAACCTCCTCACCTCCAGCGTGATCATTGTGTTCCATAATGAGGGCTGGTCCACTCTGATGAGGACGGTGCACAGTGTCATCAAAAGAACCCCAAGAAAATACCTGGCTGAGATCGTCATGATCGATGACTTTAGTAACAAAGGTAGTGTGAACATTGTTTTCATTTCTTCATCAAACATTCTAGCATGTGTGTACTATACTCTATAATCAGTATAGACATTTTAGTAACTAGAAGTAGTGTTGCAATAGCTGAGTAAATGGGCAATAATCAAACACAATTTCTGGTCCTCTTTATCAAAAAACATTAAGAAGTCTGAATCTAAAAAAAAGATTTGCCAGTTCATTTAAGTGAAGTGTTCATCACTGTTTGCTTCTTAGTAATAGACTTTACATTAGAGAGTAAATGAAGAACAGATAACAAATCAAACAATAGAAATTATGAAATGAATTACTCATGTTGTTCACTAATGTCACATGGACTATTTTAACAATGTCCATACTTCCTCTCTGGGTTTTGAACATGGTAGTTTCATTGCTGTCTGTGCAGGCTCAGAAAGCTCTGAGATTTCATCAAACGTATCTTAATTAGGGATCTGAAGATATTTGTAACAACATGAGGGTGAGTAATTGTTGACAGAATTTTCACTTTTTGGTGAACTGATGTCCATCCGTATTTAAGATCATTCTACAAAATAAGACTACAGCATTTTTGATCTTCTTGGTGGCCCTCAGTTTTCTAAATACTGTGATTTATGTATTTTGGCAGTTTTGGATCAACCCTGTCTTTAAGCAGTTACTGGTTTTTCAGGTTTAGAACAGAGATGAATGTTTTAGTTTTTATACCCCTCTCCAGAGAGTCTATTCTGCACTCCAAAGTGAAAGAGACATATCGTTACCTCAACCTGTAAG
Organism: Enteromius treurensis; assembly: GCA_032275025.1. Lineage (NCBI taxonomy): Eukaryota > Metazoa > Chordata > Actinopteri > Cypriniformes > Cyprinidae > Enteromius > Enteromius treurensis. Next base: position 16,152,669 of record JAUCMU010000001.1, read on the forward strand.
CGGTCTGCCTGACTAATGCTGGGCACTTGTTCATTAATATGGGGCAAGCAGACTGTTACTGAATGGAGATCATTACTCTTTAAGAGATCGCTCACAAGGGAACTATGAATGAATGCAGTGCGGCAGACTTGGTCGATAAGAATCAATAAAGGGCATATAGGCTCAGAATGTTTCATGCATTTATTTAGTAATGAAGGTCAGTAAAAACTTTGTTGTTGCCGCACACAGTTTCGATTAGTTTTTCAATTGCAATATTTAGGACTGTTTGCAGTGAATTCCTTTTTTTTTTTTTTTTTTTGCAAGTGGTCAAATTGAATCCGCTTGCTCTGGTATAATTAATGTCTTGTATAGCTACACTGGTAATGATGTAGGTGTGAGCAATATGCCAATAACTTTCTTTTGCAACTGAGCAGCAAGCTATAATTAATATGTGCAGAAAGAAAGCTAAAAGGTTTGCCTCTGTATGTTATATAGCTCACACCATATCGCCATGGTGTTCATGAGGTACATTATAGAATATAGGGAATCAAAGTTTTTGTGATTCTTTGTATGTGATCTCTCATTAGTTCATCTTAAAGAGAGGCTGGAGGAGTACATAAAACAATGGAATGGGTTGGTCAAACTGTTCCGGAATGAGAAGAGAGAGGGTCTGATCCAGGCCAGAAGCATAGGAGCCCGGAAAGCGACTCTGGGACAGGTTTGGGCCCCGTTATCAACATAGTGTTTCATTGGTCTACATAAATGTGATCTATTTGTGTCACACTGTGGTTCTGTCCTTAGGTGCTGATCTACCTCGATGCTCATTGTGAAGTCGAGGTGAACTGGTATGCCCCGCTGGTGGCCCCCATTTCAAAAGACCGGTATGATTTAAGCTGTAGGTAGATTTTGTGCCCAGTGAAAGAGGATACTTTTTTTTTTTTTTTTTTTTTAACTAAGTTGAATTAAGTTTAAAAAGCAAGTGCTGGGTTCTAAAAGTGTAATTGCTATTCATACTGATTTCATATTTATCAAAACATGCAATATTTTACCATTTTTAAGAGATGGGTTTAAATTGGATGGCTCTGAAATGGTCATGTGGTGTATCCTAAAAAAAAAAATTACATAATTGAAACGTTTATATAGCCTATATCTATCTATCTATCTGTCTATCTATCTATCTATCTATCTATGTCTCTCTCTCTCTCATATATATGTGTGTATAATGAATTCTAATCATATTTACATTTTTGTGGAGTTGTACCACATGACATACAACTTTTGCATTGTCATAAAAGGTCTTGTCTATGAAATAATCCTGTTTTATGTTTTAAGTTATTTAAATATTCAAATAAAATTTCTTCCTCTTTTTTTAATTCAAATGTACTGCCCAGGTATGTTTTATTTTCTTTTTAAAATCTTAACCTAAATGTATGTTGTGTTAATGTTGCAGAACGGTCTGCACAGTACCGTTGATAGATTACATAGACGGCAATGATTATACCATAGAGCCACAGCAGGGTGGGGATGAGGACGGTCTGGCGCGAGGCGCTTGGGACTGGAGCCTCCTGTGGAAAAGGGTCCCTCTGGGCAGCAGGGAGAAGGCTAAGAGAAAGCATAAGACAGAGCCTTATCGGTAAACTTCCACCCTCCCATAAGCATGATCATTAAACCCATTCTGTCTCTCTCTTGTTTTGTCTCCCCCTACCTCTGTGTATATGTATGTCCATGCTTGCTTGCTTGCATGGACATCCCTCTTGCCTCTCCTCCATCCTCTGTGGCCATGTACAGTACGGTGTGCACAGTACCTCTCATAGATTCTATTAACGGCAAGACTTTCACCATCGAGCCCCAGGGGGGCGGAGACGAGGATGGCTTTGCCAGAGGAGCATGGGACTGGAGCATGCTTTGGAAACGCGTACCTCTGAATAGCAAGGAGAAGCAGAAGAGACTAACTAGAACTGAGCCCTATCGGTAATTTAAAGCCATAATCTTAAACTGATTAGGGCTGACCACAAGACACATAAGTGGAGAGACCTTGCCTCTCACTTATAAAGACTGGTGGTGGTCTGCTTATCTCTGCTTCTTTAACAGCTTGGCTCTTATGACACTCATAAAATACTTCCTGCAAAGTGTTAAAGCTGTATACTAACTGCTATGGAGTGGTCATAACACAATGAAGTGATTTTACAAAATACTTCACATATTATGACTCCACCGCGGCTGTTCTGGTAAGGTCTCTACTTTATAGAACTACTACACTAACAACTCGTAGACCTTGTTTCTGCTTCTCTTTGCATGCAGTCTCCACTCTGTTGTGTCTACAAACTTATCTGTCCTGTTGTAGTGAATTGGCGTAAGCATACCCAATTGCATGTACCTAGTCACCAAATGGGAAATTGTGTATGCTGCTTACATTTTTACTTGAACTTCCTTACAGGGGCATATGTTTTCTGTCCACTTCACTGCAAAAGTTTCTTCTGCTTTGTTTACACCACTGGATTGTTAGAACTGTCCGAACTCACATTACATGTGGCAAAACACAAAATATTATTATAAGCATATTAGTAAACATTTTTTAAGCTTATCACAATGTATTTTTTCAGACTACAAAAAAATACTAAACGAATTTCACATTTCTACTGCCAGTCTGAACAAGGCCTTATCTCTTAATGTTCTACCGTACCGTACTGTATGTCTGTGAAATGTAAGGGGGAAACATTCCTGACAGGTAAATATGTGTGCCAGGTCCCCTGCGATGGCTGGAGGACTCTTTGCAATAGAGAGAGATTTCTTCTTTGAGCTGGGCCTCTATGATCCAGGCCTTCAGATCTGGGGAGGAGAAAACTTTGAGATCTCCTACAAGGTAAACTTTTAATTGCTAGTGTTTTCCAAGCTGAACATTTTACTAGATTTTTAATATTTTTTTCAAAGACTTTGTTTGCTCGCTTTTACTTCAATTTGTTCTATATTTCACTGAAATACTTATTCTGATTGGTCACTTCCATGCCATTTAGTCAATTCACCTTAGTTTTCATTAAACTTCAGGGCGTTTTATCCTTTATATATTAATTTCACAAAGCAACATATTTATCCCACTTTAGCAGTTTGCTCGTGAACACTTTCGGAATCTCTGCCATGTGTGTGTGTCCTGTGTAGATATGGCAGTGTGGTGGGCAGCTTCTGTTCGTGCCATGTTCACGGGTGGGGCACATCTACCGTCTGCAGGGCTGGCAGGGAAACCCACCTCCTGCGCATGTTGGCTCATCCCCTACACTTAAGGTCAGTTCAATTCTCTTTTTTTTTTTTTTTTGTAAAAATGCTTCTCTGAATTTGAAAACAAAGCTGGGTCTGTAACCTCCATTTTCCTCTTTGGCTGTGTGAAGAACTATGTGCGGGTGGTGGAGGTATGGTGGGATGAGTATAAAGACTATTTCTATGCAAGTCGACCTGAGACTCTGACGCTGGCCTATGGAGACATCAGCAGCTTGAAAAAGTTCAGAGAGGAACATCGCTGCAAGAGCTTCAAGTGGTTCATGGAGGAGATCGCCTATGACATCCCTCAACATTACCCACTGCCCCCAAAGAATGTGGAATGGGGAGAGGTGCTCATATAAAACAATACAAAGAAAAACACAATTTAAACTGGTTTAAAGATATTGGCATTTGTATTTGTCATTGATTCAGTATTTTTCTCTTTCAATAGATCCGTGGGTTTGAGACCAGCTACTGCATCGACAGCATGGGCCACACCAATGGTGGCAATGTTGAAATTGGGCCTTGTCATAGAATGGGTGGAAATCAGGTAAAGGAAAGCAATTTAGCAGCAGTTTTTTTTTTTTATTATTATTTTGATTTTGCTTATGCCTTTCTCTAGCTCTTTAGAATTAATGAAGCAAACCAGCTCATGCAGTACGACCAGTGCCTGACAAAGGGGGGAGATGAAACTGCTGTCATTATAACACACTGCAACTTAAACGAGCACACGGAGTGGAGATATTTTAAGGTATGTATAAGGAGGTATTGAGCCATATTAGGCATTGATTTATAAATCAATAAAACCGCAATGCTGTTTGGATTTGTCAAATATTATATATTTATAGCTTTTGCAGTCTAACACTAGTTTTTGTAATTGCTTGCAAGAAATATCAATCAAATGTTTCTACATTAATCCAAAAAAACATTATTATATGCAGAATTTCAAGTTAATATATACGCTATAGTTCAGAAGTAGTTTGTAAGTTAAGATTTTATTTACCTTTTTGCCTTCTATATATGGGATACAGTCATTTTAGACACTTCCAAAAATGTTACAACAGAGATAAAAATAAAATTAGTAAACACATGAATTATGCTTACATCTTTGGAAGTCCCTTTTTCTCTTCTGAAGGAGGGGGGGTGTCCTAATACTTTTGTCCATATAGTTTATGTACAAGTCATTTTGTTTGGTGATGAGTAATTGGCTCAGGGTCTGCATTTAAAGTCACACCAGAGGTGTCCAGCTGGCATTATGACTTTGCTCTCTGCGAACCAGTCAAGTTCTCCCAAACTGACTGACTGAATAAATCTTTTTTTTTTTAAAACCTTGCCTTTCACAGAGGCATTGTCATGTTAGAATAGAAAAGGGTCTTGTCCAACGTTACTATAAAATTAGAAGCACACAATTCCCTAGAAAATCTTTATATGCATACATATTTGGGTTTGCACTCATGAAAATGCCAAAAGTAGTCTGATCTGTTCATTAGAAGGGGTGACCGAATACTTCTGGCAGTATAGTGTATACTTCTTTCATTTTGTCATGCAGCTACTGTGCTTCTCCGCAGCAATTGTTGACCTGACCGGTCTAAAGTCGTCCTAATATTATATTACAGGAGTACCGTTGTGATAAAGAATAAGACAAAAATATGGTTTGGAACGGATTCATATTTTACTTGCTCATTATTTATATTTTTAACAAAAAAGGTTAGCGCACCTTAATTGATAAAATTATAAATATTTTTTTTTTACTTGATGGACCCCAAACCTTTGAATAACAACGAACAGTGTACAACAGTATATGTAAACTATAATAAATAATAATAGTAATAAATACTGTACATCTAGTTCTTTAGTTAGGTTGTTGGCAAACTTTACACTTGTACCTTGCTGTTTTGATTGAACTTTTCCAATGGTTCTGATTTTTCAGGATCTACATCGATTCACACACATACCCACAGGGAAATGCTTGGATCGTTCTGATGTCTTGCACAAAGTTTATATAGCTGACTGTGACAACAGCAAGAGCTCGCAGAAGTGGGAGATGAACAACATTGTGGCAGTTTGAGAGCCAGTTTGAGAGCAAGTGTGCTTCAAGGATAAACACTAACTACAGCAACAGGTTTTACCAGTATACATGTGACTAATTAAGTTTTAGTCATCACCTGAATAACTGAACTCTGATCATAAATAGAAACTTTTTTTCTCCATTGAAGACAATGTTTACATCGGTTCATCCCCAGTGTCCATCGCATGGGTTTTTCTTTGGAATCTGTGGATTGGAGGGGTCTACCTAAAAGAATGTTTTTCCACAATGTGTGCTGAAATTAATTATGTAATACCACTTTTGTTGCTGCTCCATTACAAAATACAGGTTGTCCATCAAGTACTGGGATGCATATATTTTTTTAACACTGGACCTGCATTATGTTTGAGATGACAACCTGCCACTTGAACTATTTTCGTCTTTGGCACAATGGCACATTTTTTGCCATATATTATGGGTAAAAAATGGGAGTGGAGAGAAACGGGGATATAAGGTAAAAAAAGAAGAGAAAAAAAAGAGATTTATTTGTCTACTGCATTCAGACATTTGCCTGGTTGGGGGAATAGAAGTTTATTTGTATGTGGAAATTAATGTTTGATTATAATAATATTCATGGCCAAAAATCATCTCGAGCAAAGTTATGTTTTAAGGGCAAGAATGATTGCAGTGTGCACATGTTTTTGTTTCTTTTGTACAATGTAAATATGATTATTTCTAAATTAACATTTTGAGATATGATGGGCTTCCCAATGAAGGTGTAAATATCTAACTTATAATGGTTGTTTTCTCAAGAAAATAAATGGAACATTTTTACCAGTCTGCTGCTGTGTGAAAGTGCTGTTGTTAGCAGGTTAAATTAGGTTTCAACTATTTTTCTGTAGCTTGTTGGAAATATTGTTGACACTTTCCAGAAATAGGGTATCTCACTGGTCACCGGTTTTATTTTAAAAGCAAAACTAACATTATAAACTGTTTGATTAAATATAATGTAGCCTAATATGGACTCATGAAAAGAAGGCCATTGATTGAAGCATTTAATACTTAAGAAGAGTTGTTCCAAAATGATGCATAGCTCAAGTTAAGTAGCTAAACAGGTTACAACTGGGTCAAAATTTTGTTAGTTCCTGAAATATAAGACCACCTCCCTTAGAGAAAAGTTGCATTTTGTACTACTACAATAGAAGTGATCCTAAGCATTTGAATTACAATAGACGGTCTTGTGTGCCATTTGGGTTGTTCAAGGCAGTAGACTGAGCTCGTGCAGGGAACGCATCAGCTGTGCAGCAGTGTTTTGGATGCAGGTGAGCAGATGTCATGTATGACAAATAGCACACCTTGTGACTGCATAGAACAAGATACCCAAACTGTGTGTATATATATATATGACCACTTGTCACAAGGCCAAAGTTATTAATGTACTCAAGTATAACTCCGTTTGCATGTAAATTTGCATCTTATTTTTCATATTAAGTCATCCGCTTGAGAGTGGTTTCCACTTCAATGAGACAACCAAAAAAAAAAAAGTTTTTATTCGTAAACACTTAAATCTGCTAATTACAGTTTGCCTAGCCTTTAAGTAACTTTTAAATTTCAAAAATCTTAGTTACTGAATTAAGCAGCACTAGGAAGCTAGGAACTTAAAGGTGGTCTGACAATACAGAAATTCTGCAAAATTCTTTAATAAGTCAAAATTGCACACAGTGAAAAGGGGAATTGGTCATAATATACAAAATTTAATAATAAAAAATAAAAAAAAAACCCAGTCTACACAACTTAAAGCTTGTTTTAAAATTGAGACTACACAAATCCAAATTGTTCCTTATTTGTCTTAAAATGGCAGTAGAAATAATATCGAACAGGGAAAAGAAACCAAAGCAACCACAGCTATCAAGACAAAAAGCAGTGCTTAAAAAAAGCTGTTACATTTACAAAACAGCACATGACCTCAATGTGTATGATTATACACATTTCTGTACATGTATTGGAAAATTTTAAATGCTAAAAAATGCATTCACATTGTTTTGCAAACAACTCAACTCAAGTTTTCCTGATTTTCCTGAAGTTTAATCGTCGTCGTCATCATCATCGTCATCATCCTCTTCTTCTACGTCTTCCTCTTCATCATCATCTTCTTCATCGTCGTCATCATCATCAGCTACTGCCTTCTTTCCTGCTGGCCGGCCGGGTCCACCCTTTTTGCCACCATCTGCCTTTACTCCTTTGGCGCGATATGCAGCAACATCCTGGTTGGAAATGACATGTTAATACAAGCTTAAAAGGCAAAGAAATAAGTTATCGGAAGGAGCAAAATTTTGGTCAACCGTTACCTTTTCATACTTCTCCTTGAGCTTCATGGCCTTCTGCTCATAAGGAGACTTTTCCTTTGGTGAAAGCTTGGACCACATCTCCCCAAGCTTCTTTGCAATGTCACCAATAGAGATGCCAGGGTTGTCGCCCTTAATCTTTGGGCGATGGTCAGAGCAGAAGACAAAGAAAGCAGATCTGATGGTAGAGGGGAAAAAAAATTTGTATTCAAGTCAAAACAGCAGAAATCTCATGGGTCTATTTGTGCACTACTCACGGTGGTCTCTTGGGAGCATTTGGGTCCTTCTTCTTTTTCCCTCCCTTTGCACCTTTAGGAGGCACGTAGTTTTTCATCTCTCGGTCATAGCGGACCTTGTCCGTTTTGGCCATTTCCTCAAACTTGCCCTTCTCCTTTGAGGACATGGTCTGAACAACAGGAGACTATGATTAGGTTCTGCCAGGCGCAGTGTGTGGCTCTTTATCCTCCCGCCCTACATTTGCCTCAGTCACTTGAGTAACAGATGCATCGTGTAATTCTGCCCCACCCCCTCCCTAACAACAACAACCAACTCCCGGAAAAACATTGCAGACCTTCTGTTCAACTCACCTTCCATCTTTCAGAGCACTTCTTGGAGAACTCTGAAAAGTTCACCGAGGTCCCTGGGTTTTTCTTCTTATGTTCCTCCCGGCAGGTTTGCACGAAATACGCGTAAGAGGACGTCTTTCCTCTGGGCTTATTAGGATCTTTACCCATGGCTGTGAAATGCTAAAAGTGATTAAAAAAAAACAAAAAACACCAAAAACTGTTAAAAATAAAAAAACAGCAGCATACATTGTTGATCAAAACATAGTTCGAGTGTAGCTTTGTACTCTGGTAAAGCAACGGAGAAATGGTCGCTGGCTAAACGCAAGTTAATCCGATCAAGTTCCTGCTTCGTTTCCACCAGATCACTCAACTAGAACAATAAGCGTCCCTCCATTTTGTTTTCCCGCCTAAACTGCAGGAAATATGCTCTAGAACGTCTGTCGAGAGCGAATAGTTTCAGATTCTACGCGTAAAAACGAAAATAAACCGACCAAATTAGCAAGGCGTACTACTTCGGAGGACTTTTAGCTGCTTCAGGCTCAGCACACAGGCGCTGCGCTCCATTACGACCTCAAACTCCCAGCCAGTCATGGCTGCTTACGCTCTTAACTTCACAAGATCACTAAGCTGCTACAATCCTGGAAAAATCTAACGTTACGTGTTCTCATAATTTAATAAAGCTTAGCTAAGACGAGAACACTTTTCATAAACACTTTACTTATTTTAACTAAAATAATGCTAAGTCTTACGTTTTGTAGAAGATACTTAATTCGTACAATAAATAATCACGACAATGTATCATTATATATATATATTTTAAACTCGCTCGATAAAAGCTCCAATATAAAAATCCAAAAATATTCACTAGGAAAACCAAGACACGCTTACCTATAATCAGCCTCAACTGCTCGACAAAACGTACGTAGTCTTCTTGTAAACTGTTTGGTCGCTGTGCTGTAGGGCGCACAAACTTGATTAAATGCCCATAGACTCCACCCTCGGAGCTCTCGTTTGATTGGTTGGGACAAGTTCAAATTTGAATCGACACCGTTCTAGGGGCTGTATTGAATTGCCATTGGCTGTCTATGACCGCAGTCAAGTTTCTTTGTGAAAATTAGATCCAGATGACGACGCCACTGATCTCGTCGGCTATTGGTTGAATTGGGGATTTAAAATAATGAGCGGTAAGTCTTTGAATCAGGAAAATACAACTCTTCTTCTTTTTTTTTTTTAAACCAACCTCTGACACAAATACAAATGGGTTGCACACGCCGAGTAAAAGTGTTTGAGGAATGATCTCCCTGCCGAGCAAAATTATTCAGTGTTTTTTTTTTTGCGGTAAACTTTGTAGTGATTCAAACATTGTCGCGCCATATAGACAAAAGCTGACGTCTGTTTTGCTGTTCGTTTCAAAGACGGGACTCCTTGCAGCTTGCACCTCCCCACGCGTTAAAGCGTATGTTAAAACCACCCCATGGATAATTTTTTGTTACTTTTCACCCACTTTGTCTGTTGTGTGCCATGAACTGTGCTTAAACAGTAACGTGATTTTTATATTTTCTCAATTGTATTCAAGTATAGATTTCAGTATATGAGTTTTCTTCGTGTTGCTAAGATTTGGCGATTGAATAATAAAAAAACTACTAAAAATATATAACCTACCCCATTTTCGCAACCCCACTCCTTTAAATCATTTATTTTTGACGTGTGTATGTGTGCAAGTATTGTTGTTCTGTAATATACACATTTGGTGATGTTATTGGTGCGTTTGTAAACATATGATCACGTGATACTTTGACCCTTTGTGAGGGAAAGGGTTATGTATGTTATAAAGTATTAAAACAGTACAGTAACGTTAGAGGATAATACATTGCATAGTTCACGAACGTATTCTTGAAACTGATATATGCCGACAAGCATTAATTGTAACCCTTAATTTACCTTAACCTTTTACATTAACGTTAAAGTTCATTCTTCATCCATATAGCACAATAAACAGCAGGACTTGTAGACGTTATTGTTAGCTAGTGTTGTTGCTATTCTCAGCGGAATTTGTGTCAGTGTTAATACCAGCACACATACGTAGGTGTAAATGTGCCAATGCAAGTTAAAAAAAAAAAGGGTAGGCTAGTTTATTTAGCTGAAATCTTAGTATAGACACTTGGGTAGTTTCATGCAATGTGTGGCCATAAAGATTCATTGTAGAAAACACCCTCAGCTGTTCTGTTCAGACAACTGAAAGGCCAATGGGGGGAATGGACAACTGGAACTGTGTAAAAAGAATGAGGGCAGTAGTTGGATAGTTTTTAACAAAAAAAAGTTTTATATATATATATATATACACACACACATAAACTACTAAATGAGGACATCAGCATGAATTAGCATGACACTGTTACCACCTATGTTTGAGCATTAAAACAACACCTCACGTTCTCCTGAATCATCTCTCTCCACCTTTTGCCATTGGATTTGAATAGATTAAGACAATTGAAGTGTAAAACAGTTCTGAAGAATTAGCCAAATGGCTCTGCAAGTACTCTGAGCACAAAAGGCATGATTGAAATACTGATTTAAGTCTGAACTGTGATCAAAAAAGAGGACTGCGTAGACTGATAGAGGACATGGCAAGTAGCATTCATTAAATGTAAAATTTTGTGGTAGAAAGACTGAAATGGCATTGCAAAAAGTACTCCTATCATTTTTGTTTAATATAATAAAATATATCCTTTCATTCATTCATTTATTCAGGTTTTGACCAGATAAGTAAAAATTATTTATTAAAGTCTATTGGGTATTGATGGTTGTCCTTCTACCCCAAATGTCTAGCACAGCAACTAAAGCTGTTTGTTTTCTGGTCATTGTTATTCTTTGTAATACTTAACTTTTTGTTTTGGACGGTTGCTGCAGTGTTAACTTTGAAAATGTGCGATTCTTTAGACTTGCACAAATCATACAGAAAAATGCACAGGTGAAACATTGTGCCTTTATCTCATGACTATGACATGCCCTTCCTTTTAGATTTGTACTTGAAGCATATCCTGTTTGTATCTGTGGTGCACTGCTATTAGAGTGCTCCAAGATCTGGCAAGAGCAGAGTTGCTGATACAAACCAAAATGATACTCTTATCGGAAATGTAAAGAGTGCTATAATTAGTCTTGGTTGACTGTATAGCAAGCTCAGTAGCATTATCTCTGCAGGATTGTGTTGGATGCACATATATATATATGCGCTACAATGATTCATGGGTCTTGTAATTATTATTATTTTTTAATTAAGGTGATAGTAAAAAAATAGTGTGTATATTTTTTATTGAAGAAATTGTGGTTTGGTGTTGTATAGAAAATAGTGAGAGATGCGATTTTTTTTTTTTTAAAGAAGACTTGATTAAACAAAAAAAAGTTACGGATTACCTATTTATTTTCAGAGAATTAGCTTAATTTTGCAATTTTATTTTGCTGTTGATTGTTAGTTAAGTACTTCTAGGTGTGTTCTTGACGGCTGAACAGTAAACATTAATAGATATGTTTAACATTAGAAAGTTTCTGTCATTACCATTGTGCAGAACAGTAGCACTTATGGATAACCATTATGAGGCATGATGCTTCAATAAGCGGTAACTTTTTTAATGCTAGCTAATACATTATTGTGTTTTTTTCCTACTTGAGGAGTGTGTTGTATAGTCTTTTAATAGCTCAGTCATATATAAACAGGCCTTATTCAACATCATAGAATTTTGAGAATTGGCTTAAAATAAAGGAGAATATTAAATTCTGGTAGATTGCATTAAAAAAAATCAACCCTTACTAACTTCTCAAAAATATTATGTGTAATAATTAATATATATATTTCTTTCAAAATCAAAACGGCAGGGATTAAATTTGTATATATATATATATATAAGTAAACACTACTTTTTATGTAACCTTTGATGTTGATATGAATTACTATACTATTTATTTACATTTCGCAGTTGAGTTACTTTTACATTTGTTTTTGCCAACAGCAAGACGATCACAATGGCTCCATTTTAAAGTGTTTTTCAAATGCTGCCCCCTAAAGGAGACTTTGTACGATCTCCCAAGAGCCTGTAAGATATCTATTTATCTGTCTAACTTTCAGTCTATATATCGCACTAAATTACTTTGTATATATTATTTTCCAATTACTGACTTCGAGCAAACCATTTCTTCAGGATTCCTCAAGGCTCAGGATTTCTTGCATGGATATCTCACATCCAATAAAGACGTCTGTAACATAGGCTACACATACTCTCTCTTCAAAATATTAATCACAACAGTAGATTTCCAGCACCATTATTTAATCACAGTTTAGCTACATTGAACAGTGCTTTGTTTCCCCAAAGCGTCGAAAGCGCCATTCCTTGTTAGTTTCAACGGGTCTACGATGCTATTGGGAAACGCAGCCCAGAATGTAGGGTTCGTTTCACCTACTCTTGGTGGAACTATTTTCTATTTGCAAAGGTGGACCTATTTTATGTACCTTTTGTATATCACTGCATTTTTGTATCAATATCGGTCTACCCCGCTGGCGAGAAAAATGCAAACAAACAAAAACAACTTCTGTAGATCATATGCATGTATTAATAGATGGTTCAAAATAGCCACAAAGACGCCTCTGTTCGGTGACCGGATCTGGTTTGTCTGTACACTTAAATTGGCGCCATCTTGCGGAATTACCAACCTTCCGATGACAAAGGCGAGGTCCTGAATATTAAGTAGGCAGTGATGACATAGCAGCGCTGGTTCCGGAAGTATATTTTCCAACAAGAAACTATGAGAACTCGGTTAAAGCGTAATAAGCCATGAACCGAGCTAACTATAGTTGCTTGTGTAGCTATAGCTACGCGTAGAATTACACCATTACAAAAAAAAATATATAATAATAATTGAAAAAGTAAATGAAAATCGGACAAAAAGACAGGTACAAATATGTGTAGTTAAAGGCTTTAGTGAGTTGAAAGAAGTACATCCCGTCAAGGACTGTGAATGGCATACATGGAATTAACACATTGTGTTGAAATATAAAACTATAAATTTAAAGTTAAGCAAATAAAATCTGAGCATACTAAAACAAGTTTCAAATTTGTATAAACAGAAAAATTTGTATGCAGCCTTTCCCCAGCAGATCTCTAGCATACTGCGCTCTGGCGGTCAGACCTTGTTTTTGCAGTGGAGAGCACAGCTGTTGAGAGCAGAGCAGACGGGATGTTACTCCAAATAGGAGAATAATACTTGTTAAAGGTTTGTAAAATACGGGTTTTAATGAAGTCTGTCACTAAGATTGCATTGATGTGCTCACAAATACAACATAAAAATTCTAATGTTACAGTTTAAAATAAATGCTTTCCGTTGTAGTCTGATGCAAAGCAGCTTTCAGTGTCACGTGATCCTTCAGAAATTAGTTTGGTGTGAATGTTTTTTTATTTATTTTTCGCTGACGCTTTAAAAACAAACAAACGCATCAATGAATCCTGAAAAAAATATATTTTCACAAAATATTAAACAGTAAAAACTGTTATAAAACTTTTTTTTATTTTTAAATGTCAAAATCTATATCAAATAGAAAACAGACATTTAACAATATTTTACTAAACGATTTCACAAAATCGTTGGCTAGCCTATATGAAATTGGAGAAAATTAAATGTAAGCCTATTATTTTTCATTCTATCCCACGGTTTCACAGATGAGGCTTAAACCTAATCCTAGACTAAAATGTATCTGAGCTGTCTTAAATGAAAGGAACTTGCACTGACCACTCTCAAAACATGTCAGTGCCTTTGTTTTGTCTTAAGATGCATACCCAGTGCCGCCGCTCCCTATACGCAGAGTACGCAGTCTGCGTAGGGCACCAGCTCCCAGGGGGGCACCGTCCCAGTTTCTCAAAAAAAAAAAAAACCAACAACTTTCGTTCTATATTATTAATATATAAATATTATAAATAAACATAAAAATCGAAACATGAACATACATATTATACATAGGCTAAATATTAAAAAGAAATGTTTTTATGCAGTATAACAGTTAGGAAAAAAATCGTATAAATAAGAAAATGTCCGGAATACGGTCTCCTTATCCTTTTGTCTTTTATTGTACCTGTAGTGTGAATTAAGCACACACTTTCACTAAAGCTCAGCTCAGAAGCTTTCCTTTCAGATCCAGAGTTCATTATTCCTTCATAACTGATCCAGATGCGCTTCTGTCGCTCATTCATCAGCGTGCGGTGCGGTGCGTGCTGCGCGCGGGGCGGGGCCAGTGCGCGGTGACGTCAGAAAGGTCGTGGGTGAGAGGTGATCGGGACACATCTTGTTGTCTTTGTAAGAGTGGAGCTCGATCACGCAGCCGTGTCTTCCCTCTTCCCCGAATCCTCTCAAAACTCCCTCCCGAACCTCCCGGACCTCCCCCTCTCACCCTCCGGACCCTCGGACCCTCTCCCCTCCCGCAGCGCGCGTCAGGTGAGGCTTTACCGTGGCTCACGCGCTCAGGAGCGCGAGGGGCCTGCAGGCCGCGGGCTAGCGCTAGCGCTTATGCTAATCAGCCTCCACGCTTCTCCTGCGATATTAGTGGATATTTCAGCGTTAAGCACGGCAGTGCGTCGTTTAAACCGTCAAACAATCGCTGTGAAAACAACCCAAACCGGTTTGTTTCGTTTAATGCGCAGTATGCCGTTACGACGCTCTGTTACGCAGCTAGTAAACACACGAGCTAAAGCAGCTTCACCAGCGATTCACGAGGCGATGGGTATTATGTCATATTTACATATATAATTCGTGAATTTAAAACAGGACTTGCAGGAGTTCACTTCGTGTTCATAGCATTGGCCTGCTGGGCTAAATGAATATTTATTGTAAATCTTGCTGCTGGTGAAAATGTGATCTGCAAAACAGCGCCAATGAAAGGCATGTTTACACTCAGTCAGAGATTGCGTGAGTTTTTATTCAGATTCACTCAAGCCGTGGTGTTTTCTGAAGGACAGTGAGGATCTCCTGCGGGGTTGTTCAGTGACCGTGTGTGTGTGTGTGATGTTGACAGGTTGATCATCCGTGACCAAAGATCCAGAGCTCGACTCATTGATCATCATGGATTCTGGTGTGATTGAAGGAGGACTCAACGTCACACTCACCATCAGACTGCTCATGCATGGCAAAGAAGTGGGCAGCATCATTGGAAAGGTGGGTTTGAAACTGAGCTGAGCAGTAGCAATGTATTTCGATGCTTTCTTACTGCCCTTACGCACTCGAAGGATAAAGGACCCCAGTAGTGAAATTGTGTCATTAATTACTCGCCCTCAAACCGTTCTAAACCGTGATGCCTTTGCTCCTCTTCAGAACACAAATTACATCAGTCTAAGGTCAGCGTTGTGAACAAAATGTGACTCTGGATCACAAAACCAGTCAAAAGTGTTTTTTTTTAAAATTGAAATTCACATCATCCGAAAGCTGATTAAATAAACTTATGGTAGGAGAATATTTGGCCGAGATACAACCGTTTTAAAATATAGAATCTGAGGGTGAAGATAAAATCAGATTCACGAGTTCGCGCTTTCTCATTAATGCGAGGGAAGGTTAGAATGGTAAGTAAAAGCAAATTTGGCGAGCTGTC
>JAUCMU010000001.1:16168947-16192830 GCA_032275025.1 Enteromius treurensis
TTTTACTTTTTTTTTTTTTGTAATTTTTATTTTGACCCCTTCCCGGCTTTGACCCCCCCCCTTTTTTTTTTTTTTTTTTTTTTTTTTGAGGGAGGGGGCACAACAATACTATTCTGCTTAGGGCACCTAATGATTGAGGTGGATGATGAGGTGCATACCAATGATTTTTTTCTAAGGCATGTTTATACAAATTACTTCAATGACCTAATTGAACTATGGCCTAATTTTGGTTTAGGCTAAGCCCTGTCTGTGAAACCGGGCACCTGAGTATTAATTTAGGCTATCTGACATAGAATAGACATAGGCCTAGGCTTACATGAAAATGAAAATTTTCTTTATAAAAATATCATATTGTAATTAGCATTTTATTTTTTCGTCTAGTATCACGCGGCATTTGTAGACCTCATATCTTTTTTTTTTTTTTATGTCTGGAGCAGTCTGGCAATGAATGCGATGATATCGTTATGTTGTTTTGTCTATTTAATTATTTACTAATTGTGGGCTACTTATGGATGGTGCAAAGATCCAGTTAATTTACGATATTTATGTGTTTTCTTGCCACTAAGCTTATGAAAAACTCGCAGTACCTAGTAACGGCCACAAGGTGGCGCGCATACCCTATTTTTTTCTATTTTCTGAAAGATCTGAATCTGGACCATTAACCGCTATAGATATCCTGCAATTTTTTTTTTGCACAGATAATAATCTGTGATTTAGAAATATTTATGGATATATTACGCCTAGACACAAACATGGCCTGTTACTTATTTATTTAGGCCTTTTTATTGTGCTAAAAAACAAACAAACAATGCAAAACTTTTAGAGCCTATGTACCTACTGAAAACGGTGTTGCCTAATAGCTAAAAAAAATAAATACAGACATGTCTGGTTACACCGTGCGCACTATTTTCAACATTACTATTCTTTGACACAACTATTAATTAATTGAGATGAGCTATATGCACAGCAAAAGCTATGATATTAATTCCGTTTCGTTCACTGTGGGGGTATGGATATAGCATCCCTTCTCAATGAAGTGTTAAAAAGTAATAATTTTCTGGGGAACAGAAAAGCTATTTTTGACCTCATTAATCGTTGTTGTGGAAAGAAAATTTACGGCGTAGTTCACTGCTAGTGATGGTGAGCAGTGACAGTTTCAGTAGTGGCTATTTGACAGCTCTAATCACCCAAGGTTTGTGCTCTAATCGCGCTGAGATCAGTGTCATAACAGCAATCCTTTTTAAAGCTCCGCTGAATCACTGCAACAGCGCCTTTACACCGCAGCAGGTTTGTGAAGTATTCAGATGTTTTCTCCCTCTTTTATATTTCTTTCTCCCTTCTTTTTTTTCTCTCACTATTTTTTTTAAGGTAGATGGTTGCAATCAGTTCTACGTTTTTATTATTATTATTATTATTATTATTATTGATTTGCTTGTTTAAATATAGCTAAAATAAATTGTTTGCAACACTTATACCCTTTTTTCCACAGAGCTCTAGTATCTACTGTTCTTGGATTTAACATTTAGTTTTTTTAGGAGAAAGATATTTGCATTAATTTTATTATGTGGTTTACTGAACAAGTAATTATGATTCCAAGTAATATTAAATAGGCTATGATCATGAAGTAACAAACGTAATAATCCTTAAAGTAACACTTCTTGCCCAGGGTCAGTCTCAGACGTTCATCAGATATGGCTCCAGTGACCCTGCAGGAGGCTTGCAACTCTCCGTGATCTGAGAAAATTAAATCAGATGAATGGAGGAGCGATGTAAAAATAAACAATCACATTTATGTATTAGTTGAATCAAAAACAAATGCAGCGCTATTCACCCGTTTACCTTATTTTAGTGTAGCCTAAGTACTTTTATTGCAAAGGCTGTCACGACTTCAAAACATCTCCTGACATTTATTCTGAATGCTACAGGCTAATCCGATTCAGTCAGTATATTATCACATAAGCTTTAAATTGGAGCCTTCGTCAGAAAATATTTGTTGCAGTGTCTTAAAATTGTGCCAGCTACACCGACCGCCCTCTGCACCATCAAGGTGTTGCGTTTTCCTTTGACCATGATCAAAACCATTCTGCGGCAAGCAATGAAAGCAGTGGGGTGTGGTGTATCACAGTGGCCTGGCCACCCGTGAGAAGTCCTAATACCAGCAGACCTGTGGACTTGCGTGCCCAATAAACATGGGGCCACTCAGTCCCAGATCAATCTGCCACCCCCTACTTAAATCAATAAGCGTGCATGAGGAGAACAGCAATGATGGCAAACTATTTAGTATAGTGGGGTTCAGTTTACTTTTGTTTTCTAGTATTATTACAACTCATTCGCCCATAATTACAAAATAGGTTCTTGAGCAAATTATGAGAAACATTCAAATGTGCCTCATCGCTATGATGTCATATTATTCAGTTTATCATACCGATGATACACAGCTATCAAAAACAGTGATGGTTCTGTGTCTGGCCTGTTTGACTGTCTGACATAAAATGCTGGACGGACACGTTTTAATTAAAGCTAAACTACGATCAAACGGAGATTGTTATCGTCGACCCCTCAGATAGCATCTGACGGCCAATCAGCTTGGTTCCCTATCTCCAAATGTTCATGACAGTGTTAAAAATCTGAAATCATCCAATTTAAGTTTTGATGAGCAGATTAGTGATATTGTACAAAGTTTCTTTCAGCTAAGATCTACTTTCAAAATAAAGATAGCCTAATGCTCTCTAAGAAAAAAACGTTTGTTCATGCATTTATTACTTTAAAATTATACTGTAATTTATTTTATACCTCGGTTTGCTTAATTGATCTCTAAATCCTTTACAAATGGTTCAAAACGCAGCAGCCAGGTTACCAAAAAGTGGCACCAAAAAAGATCAACACGTTTCTCCTGTGCTTGCCTCTCTCCACTGCTCCAGATTAAGTTCCGGCTTGATTTAAAAATGTAGCTTTTTGTTTTTGTCCCGTAGGCTCACAATGCATCAAGAATGTTTAGTTCATCCAATCAATTTATTCTTTCTGTTCCTCGCTCACGTTATAAAACTGAAGGTGACCGGGCTTCAAGTGTGTTAATTCTGATTTAAATTTTGTTCTTAAATTGTACTTGGTCAAACTAATTAAACTAAACTGAATCAAACTTAACTTATATAGTGAGATATGAATGTTTGGATCAAGCTCGCAACAAGAATAAAAAAAAAAAAAAATAGGCTAAATAAATACATACAAATAAAAGGGGTATTTGACCCCAGATTATCTTTCTTTCTTTTTTTTTTTTTTTTAAAGTTTTTGACATTCTCTGTAAAAATAACTTATTGTTCAGTAACGAACGTTAACAGGATCACCATATCATATAGATTTATTATTATTATTATTTTTCCCCCTCCCCTCTTTTTCATTGCATATGTCCAACATATCGATTTAGTTTTAATATGAACAAATGTCGCTATAACGTCAATTATTATTTTTCATGATTATAAGTTTTAATGCCATTGCGGGCTGTTTGGCAAAACAGTTCTCGAAAGTTAGAGTAATTTAGGCCAGTTCTAAGTAGACCTGCAGTCACCTGCAGGACAAAAGCAACATTACACTTAATCAGAATAAGATTTAATGTTTGTAAAAATAAACAGGTTTTTTATTTGTTTTATTTTGGCGACAGAAGAAGCTTCCAGTACACAAAACAACAGCAGGAAAGAGACAGTAAAATATAAAATAAGGTAAGCAAATAAAGAAATATAGCTATAAATCACGAGATACAAAATGTACAATGTAAATAGACAAATATGTTTATGTAATATGTAGTTGCAATCCAGCCGCTACATTATTGTGCATTTTACAGTTTTTAATATTTTTCCGGTGATCACACGATAACCACAACAATTAACAAATAATAAAATAATAATACAAAAATAAAAATAAAACGTGATTGTTGTAGACCGTATATGAATTAAATCCAGAGGGAGCGTGTAACGGGGGAAATGGTCTAATAAGCTTTGCAGGCTGATGAATAGGAGATTGGCGAGTGTCCCAAAAGCGCAGCTTCACGAAATGAACTCCTCATTACTGGCAACAAGGTGAATGTCGTGCTCAATATCCTTATCATTATCAGTTTCAGTCACCGGGCCTCTGTCTCCGCTGACCCCTGGAGATTGCACCCCGAATCGCAAAAGTAAGAAAGTGTGTCAAAGAAATAGATCGCTCTGCACAAAATCAATTGTGCTTCACTCGATTGTTCAGTAAGAAAAAAAACAGAACATTTTCCTGCCATGAAATACAGATCACGCAAAATATTTAAGCACAAATAAAGTCATAAAAAGATTATTTACATCATGTAGTTAGGCTATAGTATAAATCCAAATACGTTTTTACAAAAGCTTGAGCTGTGTTGCTTTTACCCCCAGTAAGCGGAATTTTAAAAACAGTGACGTATTCTTAATAATAGAGAAGACTTAATTTTTCAGGCCGCTGTCTTTTCAGCATAGCTATTACTCATTCGCCAGTCATATGTCATGCTATGGACATCTTATGTTTAGATCTAACCGGAGCAGTCTGAATGCGAATGAGAACGCAAACTGAAAATGCATATCCAATTTGATCATGTCAGGACGTCTTTGAGGTTTAAAGGGCACACCTGATGTAAGAGAGAGTAACAGAGAGAAAAATAAATGTGATAGTAAATATACAGAGAAAGAATAGTAGCTCAGAGCAGGAGAGCAGATAGCTGTCATCGCTGTGGTTTAACACAGTCAGCCACAGACTACTCCAGAAACTCTCCATTACTGCCCATGATGGATGGGAGAGGAACCTATCCCCGGATATACTGGCCTGAGGGGCCCCTGAATGACAGGAGAACCTGGGGTTGCCATGGTATCACTGTTTCCATGGTTACACCCTGGTCTGATCTTCATTATTGATTCATAAGTTTGCTGTCCTTCCTCTGCCGCTTCGAAGCCATGCACTCTTCCCAAAAGTCGCTTCAGTTGGGCATCGGCACCAAGCTCTCAACTCATACTTCACTGTATCAGCCACAAGCAATGACTGAACGTTTGTATTTTACCACATGCCATATGAGGTTATTTTTACAGTCTGTTGTTGCACATTCAAGGTCTGTGGTGTGCACAGTAACAGATGTTTCCGTGATTGGAAAACTGACCGGCCATATGTGTATTGCAGATACATAAAGACATTGGTTCACCGCTGTAAATGCTAGAATAGTTTTAGCTCTTGGCCCATCTCCTTGAATATTCATGAATTAATTCACTCCGCAAAGGGTGAAGACTGATTTCTGTAATTAGTTGTATCACAGTTTTGTGATGAAGTTAGCAAAAGAAAATCCATTCATCAACAATTTCATATTCTTTCATATCAATAACTTGACTGATTGGGGACGCATATAATACAACTGGAGCAACAATTTTCATAGGCCTAAATTTTGTATATAATAATTAGTCCCAATGGCTATAAAAGCAAAACTAATAGCTATCTGCAAAACATGCACACAACTTGCATTTTGCACAGTGCATACCGAATTTAAAAGTTATATAGGCACGTGACACGCAATTTATTTTGTTTGTAAATAAAAAAAAATAAAGGTTAACTATCGCTGCATTTTGCGTGGATTTATGTGGTATAGAGTTTCTTTGAAAGTAGCTTTACTAAGCTATTTCCTCATTCGATAGTCAGATGTTTAGAGCCACAAGACTATCAGCGGAAGCTTAAGATAGCCTATAGATTATCGGCCATCAGCCAGAATCGTAATGACAGCTTGGGCCTCCCTAGGCAATAATGTAGGTGTCTTCTGACTGGCTTCTACCTGAATTTGTCCCTTTGTTCTAGACTGTGAATATCGTTTTTCAAAATACTGAAAAAAGAAGCTCCCGTCTCTTGTAACTAAAAGCAACATTTGCAAAGACCGCATAAATGGTTACCCTCTATATTATACATTTAATTACTATAGCACAGCATGGTATTATTATTATTATTATTATTAGGCCTATAAAAACACAAGTTACATAAGTGCAACCATAAACATATAGAATATTATGTGTGTCTATGAGTGCAACGATTAAAAAAACATAAATAGCGCACTTGTAAGTTTTGATTTTAGCAACGCGAAAAAAATGCCAAGTTCAAGGTCATCATTTTGTAATATCTGCTTCGCTTCCTTCATATTTTTATACAGGCTACAGTCACAATCAATTCACAGTCGCCTCGTAAACAATCTCACCATTATTTATTTTCAGTACTGATTTCACTTGTAATAATCTAAATGTGTAAAAAAAAATATTATCTTAGATTGACTAGCTTCTTCACGGACTAATCTACGAGTAGGTGAAGTTCTAAGCTTGAGTAGGGTATTAAGCGAAGACAGTTTATTCCATACTCTATGCCTTTGGTTCAAATAGACCTGTATTCATTTTGTTTAATTGGTCAGTTTAAAAGGTTAACACTGTGAATCATTTGTGTCTGTGATGAACGAAGTCTGTTTATTATTCACTGAAGATGTATTGCACCACCACTCCTATGGGTTCCATTTAAACGAAAGGGATAAAAAAGCTCGTATTTGGTGAGGGTCAGGCAATGTCAATCCTGGACGCTTAGCTGAAAAAACATTACTATTAGGCTTAATAGATGGTAATATGAGGCCTACCGTTAATGATTTGATTGCCATCTCCCCACACAACCAATAGTGAACATATGAGAAGCTGAACATATGAAGATGAGAAGATGAAGAGAAAAGTGATCAGGTGGACATATAAAACCTTCATCGACGGGCGCTATGAAATTCACAACCACAATGTCCATAAGCAGTAACTGCACCTTTAAAACATTTGCCATTACAGTATCCCTGTTACATAGCGTATATTTTATAAATACACGCACTACATGCAGCCTATTACAAGCCTATACTTGAATAGTAGGCTATACACTTATATATTCACAACAATAACTTCGTTATTAGAACATGTTATTTATTTACATTTAGGCTATAGCTACATTGTGTCCTATGTAAAGTTTGACCCTTTGACAATTAGGATTTGTAGCGGCCCTATTCCTTTGTAATTGACCGTCTCTAAAACTGCTTCTGAATTTATTTGCATTTTCTTTTTAAACTTTCATAATTTGTACATGTTTTAAAAAGTGGCGCGTCGCCTGTTTAGGTATCTACTCAATGCGCGCAGTTCCGTTCTTTTTGACAGGTCCGTTTTTGAAAATGCAGCCGTTTTCACGTGTTTTCCCGCACTCTGGATTTATGCTCTCGTTTAAAGGTTTTAAATGTTTATCACCGACAAAACAGAGCAGTCGCCTCATGCTCGCAGGGATGAATGGAGTGTTAGAGGACTCGCTTGAAATGACACGCATGCCCTGACCACTTGGGAGGTCTTCCTTTCCTCTCACAGGCTCAATACGTGACGGTTTTTGCAGTATAGGCTAAGCTTTTTTTCCCTGAAATGTACGTGAAGGAGTCGTTGTGCTGGGCCCGCGAGGCTAGCTGTTCTGTACACGTAAAGTAGCCTAAATTCGGTTGGAATTTTTTTTAAGCTATTTTGGATATTCTGTTGCGTATGATGTATTCGGTTGAAATAGCCTATAACATTCAGTAAAACTAATTTCGTTTCACCTTAAGAATTTATTTTTCAAGAGTAGAATAGTACAATCGAGTAATAGCACAAAATATAGTAGCTAATTACAACATTTAAAATATTTATCAATGATAAAGGGCCATCTCTGTTTAAGCATTGTGATCGGCAGGTTCAGGATTGGTAAAGGGGGTTCGTAAATGTATAAATAAACGATTTTCAAATCATTTTCAGAACGTTATGCACCACAATACAAAAAAGTACAAGTAGCCTAGTAGGCTACGATTCAAAACAGCAACGCCAAAAACAGCACAGCAGCGATAACTATTTCAAACGGCCGATTGTTTTAGATATTACCACGGCTTTGATAAAAGAGACGAAGCAAGCAAGCTCTTAGTAGCTTTTCGGTAGTTTTGTTCCACTTGTTATTAGCCAACAAATCACTTTCCAGGAGGTAAAACTAGTTTACCGTAGTACACGTCAATGATCCTGCCACTAGCTCGTCATGCAGATGTATAGCCATCTCTTCTCCTGAAGCATAACCTGATGGAGCGACGCGTCTTTATTCCTTCAAAAGCTCATTCTTTCCGCGTTACCGTTGTTTGAGAAGTCTGGGCGCAAGAGTGCCTGAAGAACTTTTGGAGGACGGTTTGGAAGAAGAGGGAGTTGTTTCTGTGAGAAACTCAATCTCGCATACAGTAGCGGCCTCCATCTGGGAACTGTCACAACTGACAGCACCACGGGCACTGGCCTGATCTTCCGCGCAACCCTCAGCAAAACACAGCACACTCTCTCAGAATGGCACATTGTCTGCTTGTTTAATTATTAGAAACTCAGCTGGTAATATATAACATCATACAATGTCCCCGCGGTATTTAAGAAGTGTAGATCGACGTTTCTGTCCTGTCAATAATGCCAACATAAACAGGAAACGTTTTTTTATCAGTGACTAAGAATCTACTCTTCTACAATGAACGCGATTTCTTGTGTAACCACTGAACCTCTGAATAATAGTTAAATAATGGAAATCTAAACATTTAAACAATATAAATTTTGTCTATATAATACTGTACATATGTATACACACACAATATAATATATAATTGTATAAGCCTGTACATTGCGTGCAAATCTTAAATTCATGAACAAAATAAGGTTTTCGTAACGTTAGTTTTTGTATATTTTATTCGAAATCATCGGAACATTGTAGGCTATTTACGTTTTAATTACTATTCTTGTTTAAAATATGTTGTATTAATTTAATTTCAGTCAATATCAGACTTGTTTTGCTGCGAAATGGCTGCAAATGACTGCGAAACGCAACCAAAATCATTTAGGCTAACTCACATATCCTAAATTAAGTTAGATTGTTGCCTATTATATTGGGACACAATGAGGAGGAAGACATTTTATGGGACAAAATGGGGAAAATTACATCTAATTACACTGAGGCGATCCTGTGATCTGGACGGAAAGTGTACGGAAAACGCTGTAAAGTGCTATAGAAGTTTAAGAACACGTGACATAAAAACTTAACACAACTTAAAAAAGACCTGCATATTTATTTAAATTTAGAGTTAGATAAAGACTGCGACATTCAATTCTTTTTTTTTTTTGTGCGATTGTTTTTAAATCTAAATGTTTTATCTGAGATCGTGGCACATAAGGTTATCAAACACAGACTTTTTTCGAATTTTAAATTGCTTTAGGCTACAGCCTATATAAGCGATTTCTACAGAACGGTTTTGATGCTTGGATTTAGGTTGAGGTAGGTTCACGGGCCTTGTAAGTGATTACGTTTACCATAAAGGCACAGGATGGCTCTTTTCTGACGTCAACATGTCTACTAGCCACTGCTGCAGACAGAAAAAAATGGAGGAGGGTCTTATGAGCTAATGGTTTACAGATGTCTGTAATACCAAGAAAAAGATGCTGTTTGGTCCATACTTTAAAATACGACCCTATAAGTTGGAGAACTTTAAGATTTGGACATTTACACAAAAGAGACCTAGTACATTTGTTATTAGGCCTATGCTGGTAAGTGGCCTGTGCAATTAGCAAAGCAAGATGATAAAGGCTAAAGAAAACCAGACTATTTTTTTTTATTTTATTTTTTTTTAGGTTGGTAAAGATTAGTAAACTTTATAATTAGATATATTTAATCATATGAGACATGAGGTAATGGGAAGTACGAGATAAAAGAGCTAGGCCTATATACCAACGAAATTGTATATCTTGGATTAGACGACTTCGTTTCCTTTAGTGCCAGAGGAAATAAGGGCTCTTTACTACTTTGGGCCTTCATGGAATCGTGGTGTCGAATGTAAGATATGTGTTCTCTTCCATTTGAAGAGTCATTCCTGTTACAGCAGCGGCAGCAGGTCACAATGAGGTCACAGTATTATCTGTATTTTTAATCAAGGGAGTACGGACGGTTAATTTTATCTGAGACGCCATCTTGACACTCTCAACAAATTATCTACAATTATTAGCGCACAGGACCTGTGGAATCAGACAATACAATGTAACGTAAGCGGTAATTTAACGCAACTGGATGGGTCTTAAATTGTCTGTGTGTCTTCCTATCTAAGCAGATTTATTCTGGCGGAGATGTCACTTTAATTGCATGCCTGAAGAACCTTAGAAAAAAAAAACTATGAGGCCTGCTCCGAGAGAAAAGCACTTAGCAAGTAGCACGTTAGCCCACAAAAGTTCACCAAATAAGCTAATAAGTCATGAAATATAGTAGAAAAAAGATGTGCATCGAATGCAACATTTTAAAAATCGTAAAACATGAAGATTCTATAGTCTAACTGACGTTTATAATTATTCCATAATTCCAGCGGATACTGCTGATTCTGTTGTTACGACCATTGACAAAATTCGGTTATATGAATTGTGGGAAGTTTCAGCTGCATATTTTGATCGGCACGTTATCCATCATTTGCACATCCAAGCAGGCCTTGGTTGCTCCAAAGTCTGGCCCTCCTCCGTATTTTGTTGTTAACGTCATTTGGGCATTTTCCACAAGCTCCACTGAGTCTACTCAATCATTTATTTTAGCAGTTGTAGAATTAAACGTCTTGCAGTCGTCTTAACAGCGTTCAATTGTATTTTGCACGACTATACCTGTGCAGTTTTAATGTTAGATTTGAAGTACATCATCCTGTTAATTAATATATATATATATATATATATATATTATTAAGGATAATCTAATTAACATTACATGAATAGACATCTTCGATTTATTCCTCAAGTATTTTTAGGCTATTATATGACCATTGTATAAAATACCCTATTCAGTGATTTACCCTATAATTTAATCTTTTTTGGCACCTGCTGCAGAAACCATAGGCTATCACCTGTCCAAAAATTTTTTGCATTTAATTCTGTCCATTAACGTGCAAATTTTGTCATGCATACTGACAAATGTACTTCAAATAAATGCATAATTTTTATGTTGGCATCTAATTATATTTATCAGTTATTATGTTTTAATTGTAGTTACTTGAAATTATAGATAGCGTTGTAACCCGGAGCAGGCTGAATGGTAGGCCTATTTGTAAAAAAAATATATATATATAATTTTACCTGTACGCAAGGGCAATAGCAACTCCTAGCATTAACAGTTTATTTTAATTTATTGCAACTATTTTAAGTAGCCTATTGCAAGCATAAATTAATTAATTGCAACTATTTTTAGTAGCCCATTGCAAGCAAAAAATATGCACAACAGCCACGTTGCTGACCCTTGCAGCAAACGTAAACATTTGTCTTTGGCAATATGTCTAAAAGCAGGACACAGTTTTGGCTACTTTAATCATTCTCTTGCTCGAGGAGCTGCTGGGTATGCATCGCGTGAGTGCTGTGTGATTTGAGTGTCAGGTCTATGTAAGTAATTGAACAAAAATTCAACAGTCTCTCTTGGCCTTGAAACGTATTATTAATTTCTCTGTAGTCTATGTCCTGCTTACAAAATTTACAAAGTGGCATCTTTATGTTAAATTACATTTCAATACAACAAAAGGTTTAGGGTTGTTAAAAACACAGTGGTTTATTGAATTAATTACATTGTTTACATCTCCAATATTGTTTAAATTTTGTGTCTCTGGACGGAAGTGCACTCGGTGGACTCGACAGTTGTTTCAGACACCAGCATTGTACGACCACAAAATAACATTATAACACTTCATGATATTTTCAAATAAAACATTTACTATATTATAACATCGACTAACCTTCCTCATAATTAAAGAAGAGAGAGACAGAGATAGATACTGAAAGTGATAGAGAGACAGAATGAGACAGAACTTCACGTGTACTCCTTAGTGGCAGAAATCTCATTTTGATTCACAATGGGACAAGAAAACAAACACTAATAAACCAATACCAGACAGCACGCACAATCTCTTACCAAGAGAGTATCCTCCTTCTAAAATGGAATGGTTTTTCCTCAAATATCCACTGTCCGTAGCGGGAAATTGCACATAAATATTCCATTAAATAAAGTGAGAGAACAACTAATAATGAGTTCAGAGGGCCTCATTTCGTGTCTTTTGCATTAGTCTCATTGTTTCAGTTCCAATGCCCACACATGCTGCGGCCAACCAGTTCTCCCTTTAGTTTTCTTGTCATTGCTGCTCCCTGAATTTTTCAAAACGTCGTTCTGTAAAAGAAAAACAATAACACAAAAAAGATTATTTGTATAGCCATTACACGTTAGCAAATTTTAGCAACGGTCTGGTCACGGTTAAGACAGCAAATGTAATAAATTAACTCATGCAACAAAGATAAAGGCACAGCAGCGTTCACAAAACACAGTTTTCCACAGAATACGTTTAAGCTTTTATATCAAAGTCAAAGAAAGTTTCAGTTAGGTTATATGCAATTCTAATATATGACAAAACTTTTGAACGATTTATCTTTTCACTTTATTTGGGACCTTACCGTTTCCTTCTTTCGCCTTTCTTCTTTGGCGTCTGTCTTTTTGAATTCCGCTTTGAAGGCCTCTGCCTCCCCGTTCTGTTCGTCTTTGTCCAGAATGTCCATAAGGTAAGCAATGTAACTGGTAGCCAAACGAAGGGTTTTGATTTTGGACAGCTTCGTATCCGCAGGCACGTTGGGAATGCATTCCCTGAGTTCTGCAAAGGCGCTGTTGATGCTCTGAGTCCTGCGCCTCTCCTTTCGGTTTGCCGTGGGTCTACGTTTCACTGGTCGGGGTCCCATTCCAACGGCGCCGGCCCCCGGTACTCCTCCGTAGTGCGAGTGGTCGAGCCCGGGGGCTCCCGCCGAGTATTCGGGGCTGTAGGAGGGTGCCATACTGTAGTCTGGAGGAGACATCTCCGGATGGCTGATAAGCCACCCATGAAAATAGGGGGGTTCTTCATGACAGCGACTGGCAGCAGCTGCGGCAGCGAAGGAATAGCCGTCATGATGCATCACCGGGTGGTGGGGAAACCCTCCAACTAAACTCATGGCGACAGACTTGTGTACCCTAAGGCGAACCACAGACGGGGTACGCTTTGGCTCTCAGATTGTGCGTACTTTGACTTGTCGATTTACACACTGATTGTCTCCCCATAAAAAGTATTCGTTTGTTGCTTTCTAGCACAATGTAAAAATGCAGTCCTGCTTATTTGTCCATAACAAAGATACCGCCGAATTTCTAGCAGATCATCGACAGACGAACAAAACAGGCTTCAGTTGTAACTGCACTCTGGTTATTAGTGAAAAATCATTTACTTACACTTATATTCTCCACTGCAAATATCCATCATGAGAAAGTCCCATTGCTAATAGTTGTTAATGTTTTAGCGGCGTTCAGAGCCTTTTTTTCTGAATTTCAAACCCGTTATGGAATCAACGAGGTGGAGCGTTGGATGGAAAAATTTCCTATCCCTGTCGATGCTGTGCACGCAATTCGCAGCCTGGTTCACTCTGTGGAAGCAGGCGAATTCCGCCGTTTGATCTCCATGTCAGCTACATCTTTCGAGCTGCTTGAGTTCATATATGTCGTCAAAACTGTTCTCAGCCAATAACGTTGTAGAGGAGGAGGGACATGAACTGCAGCGTCAGGGTGTTTACGCTTCCAAATTGCACGAACCCTTGCAAAGCTAACTCACTTGTAGCATATATATATATATATATATATATATATATATACACACAACATGTATAAAATAAATGTAAAATACATGCAAAAGGACTGGTAATGTATGCTGCCGTTCCATGTTTATTTGATATTTTGTGAGAGTGTATGTGTATGCGTGCGTGCGCGCGCGCTTGCGAGCGTGTGCGTGACAATGTCATTTATATATTTTATTCACTTTAAATGTATGTGTGTGTGTCACAATACATCCAGTCTTTCGTACATTTAATTGAAAGAATTTAATGCAGCTATAAAACTGGCTGAATAAAAATAGCTTTTTATTTTCTTTTCAGAAAAACTGAGAAACATTGGTATTTAAGTTGGTATATTGGTACATTTAAAAAAAAAAAGAAAAAAAGAGAGACGGGTCGTATTCAAACTAAAACCTGGATGAGATTGATTTTATTTATTTTATATTGATTTTATTTTTCATTTATTTTTTAAGTATCACTGCTTCTTGAGGGAGAGAAAAACAAAAAATAGCAAAGTGCTAGATTTGACATTTAAAACATGCAAAAATTGTATTCAGTGTGCTGTGCATTTTTATCTGGGTGTTTGAATTACATTTATATAGCTATATAATAATTTCAACTAGCTACACTCGGCTGTAAAATTTCTTAGGCCTAATTATTTATCCTTTTATTAAGTGCACATGATAGCTAGATAGATAACGTTTTTGATACACCTATTGGGAATATAATTATACTGTTCACTTTTCAAAAACGAGTTCAAAAATTTTGCAAAGTGTGATTTAAAAAATAAACAAAAAGGCAAAAATGCAGAAATCTGGTGTATACGTGTAAATGTTTAATCTATATACACATTCAGTGCATGAAACAAAAATGTTTTTAATTTGGCAATAAGGTAAATGGTTCTATTTACCTTTCCGTGTTAGGCCTATAACTTGCTGTTTTTAATGAACCAGTAGAAACGCATTATAAACTCATAAAAACAAGTAGCCTATAGAAGAGATTATAATGATGTAAATCATATAAATGTAACTAAAATGTATCAAATATGTTAGTATTATAAAATATTGTAAAAGCATTAGTCTTTTAGACTGCGTTTAAAATGTTCGACTAAAATGATCACGCCATTGACAGCTGAATGGGATTTTTTTTATTATATTTGATAAGGCAACAACGACGCTAAGTCCAAATAATCGCGTGGTTAACAAAATATTGATGCCTTTCAAGTTTAGACATCACCAAGAGCAGGACAGTGATTTTGACTGTAATATATGTTTATGCCGTATGTTTGTGTACGAAACACTTTACAAGAATTATGATTCGTGGATCTGTTAATCCTCAATTGGCCGTTTATTTTTTCTACTGTAGAAAAGTGCAGAAAATTTGAACTGAATCCAAAAAACATGCTAATTCTGAGCAGTGTTGGTTGTAATTCGTTTTTTTTTTCTTTGCGAGTATCAGTGCTGATTGCGAGCCCTTTCGGAGGACTTTGAGCTGACTTTTGAGTCTTTTAATTTTGACAGTTCACAGTGTATTGCTCCAGGTGCCAAATATAACAGCGATGTAAAACAATGTGTGAATATCTAGCAATTCCTGTCTGTGTGTCAGTGTATGAGAGAGAGAGAGAAATGAGGGGAGAGGCAGAAGAAGGAGAGTAAGAGGGAGTGGTGTGTGTGTGTGTGTGTGTAAAATTTCACAAATTTCACAAAAGAAGGTTCATGATTTATTCGTGTTTAAGTGTTGTGTGTGAGGTTCAGGCGTAATTCATCTGTCTGAATGGAAGTTCTCGAGTAATTTAAATAGGCCGAGTCTCCAGTTAATGACATATAATCAGCCTGCAGGTCACTTGGTCAGACTCCTGGTATAGACCCCTCCTCCTCCTTCTGATCTCCTTTCAAACTGAATTTTGTATAAATAAATAAAGTTATGCAGAACCAAATATTTGAGCATGAGAGAGGTATTTAATAATCGTTGCATGAATCAAAACTAATACACTATCAGAATTTATGAATAGGCCTAGGTATTAGCATTAACATGACTAAAGCAAACGATGAATGTAGAGAAAATAAAGTAGTCTAATAATATTAATAATAATAATAAAAACAAGTGACATTGAAAATCTGCATGGTTGTAATTTTATTTAACTGAAATTACATAATTTAATTATGCCTTTAACAAAGAATCTAGAATTACAGTATTTTACAAGAAATTCCTAAAACAGTGATGTCGTTTTAAACCTCCTCACGCGTCGTCTATAGGCTGCATATTCATCAATATGTTAAACCTATACATATTTAATGATAATATACCACCTCTTCTTTCAGTTTCCTGCTCAGTTCTGAATGTTCCTTATGTTTCATGATTAAAGAATCCCACTGAAGTAAGCTTTTCCGTTAAATTAGACAGTCTGATTTTTGAAGTGTGTTAAAATGAACCTTTTTTATCGAAATACCTGATCCTGCAAAAGTTTGAAGCCTAATGTCCCATCCCCCAGTCAGTCTAGTGACCGGTGGGCTCCTTCTTTTCTCTGGAGGTCTCATTAAGAGAGTCGTGTGCTATTTTCAACGTTTCCTCAATCCAGTGACTTAAAATAAAGCCGCTCAGTCACACCGGCGGAAAATCCACCCAAATCACGTTACCCAACTTCTTTGCCAGACGTTTGTTCTCTTTGCCGATGTAGCTGTGATAATTGACCGTCTCTGAAAACTGACATGTTTTCCCACCTTGCCTCTCCACTAATATGCCGACAGGTAAGCCGTAACAAGCGCCCCGGCTTAATTTATATCAGTATTAAGCCCATCTGATATGTCAACTGATATGGAACAGGCAAAAGGCCAGATTTAGGGGACATTTACGAGATTTTAATACAATTCATCTGCCCTCATGAATCAGAGTCATTATAAACAGGTTATTCCAATCATGCGGCGAGCTTATTTGCACGCCTTTCTATCTATCTATCTTTCTTTCTTTCTTTCTTTCTTTCTTTCTTTCTAAATGCATTACCGTTTAAAAATTGTCAACTGTTAATTACTTAAAAAAACAACATTAATTTCCCTTGATTTAATTATTTAGCGCATATAAAACAGTGGGGGGAAAGTTTTGTTCTTGTTGTTCTATCAATGCAATCCAGTTTCGTTTAAAATTAGTTGACAATTAATTAGTCATAGAATAGCTTTTGATTTAATTTACAAAATTTAAGTGAAGGAGTGTTTGGCTTACTTATGTATTTATTGACCTTTATTTGATTATTGATTACTTGACTATAAAAATATTAAGCAACGTTTATTTTACCTAAATATCTAGAAATGAACGAATTAAATGACACGCACTAAAACGCATTAAAAAGTAATTATTTGGAAATATATATATATATATATATATATATACATATATATATTTACCAAGGATATAATAAAAAAGAAAGATGGTGAGGAGTTTTCCATTCTTTATTTCCACTAAAGAAAAACATAAATATTGAATGCAGTTTTTGTATGTGCAATTTGAAAAGTCTATATATAAAATATATATTTTATATTTCTAAATATGTAGCTTAATTTAAAAGATGTTTTCATTATTAATCATATTACATATGCAGGCCAAAAATAGATCTATATAATGGATTCATAAAAATTCTGTATATATAATTAGTTTATACTAATGAATGGAAATTTGGAAAGCGGATATAGACCTGACACATAACAGTGTGAGATGACATAATGTGTAACGTGATTATTTCTGCTAATGCTTTAAATGAAAATTAGCAGAAATAATTCTAATATAATTAATAATAACACCATACATAACTATCAGTGTCTGGTATAAAATTTTGAATATGTATTTCCAAATCTCAAGGCTGTGTTCACAGTTAAATGCATGTGCATCATGAATGCCTTAACACTTAGGCAGTAGCTGTAGTTCTTGTGAATTCTTGCAATCAATTTTCAAATATTCTTTCTTAAGAACCCTTCTCTCTCTTTCCTGTCACTCATTTCCTTCTCTCCAACCCATCAATAATTCTTATCTATCCTAATCATCACTCAGAAGCTTGTGTCTTCTAACACCTGTTCACCCCCTAACACATAATATCTCATCCTCACTTTCAGAGCCAGAATGCCCAGATTCTGAAGCAATTTGTTGATAGGCTGGTTCTGCGGCTTTCCAATGATGGTTAACTGTCCGTCTGATCAGAACCACCGCCACTATCTCCGTTCGTCTCCAAGTTATCTTCATTCCCTCTGTATGTTTTTGCAGACTTCCCCACTGGACCGCAGACTTTTTTTCCTCCTCCTCTTCATCTTTCCATCACCACCCACTTCTGTTTTCATCCCCCCCTTTCTTCTTGCACTGTTTTTGATGGTTCAAAGTCTCCTCACCTCTCCTTCACCAGCACTCACTTCCTTTCACCGCACACACATACACAAGATCAACCTCCCCATTGTTTCTTGCCCTCCTGAGTTACTCTCTGATTACATAAAGCAGAAACGTGTGAGAAAAAGGGCCGAACTGAATAGAGGGTTAATCTCCATGTGCCTCTTGAGCAGGCTGCTGTCCGTTTCTCACCATTGAGATCAATTTTTGAAGCCCTACAGACAGTAATACGAGCAGCACACCTGACATGAGGGAAAAACAGGCCTGAGAGCCAGTGCGGTCAGACAAGCCCCTGTGTAACAGACACGGCCGACTCATCCTTTCACACACCAGACTCACGTTCATATTGGCTCACCATGCAGCCATTTCCTCCTGGTCTATTTGCAACCACATTAAGTATTATCAACAATCAATCTCTACCCAAATAAAATGAGAGTGAAAAATCATTACACTAATGAGGACAGCTTGTCTTCAGTCAAGCTCACTTTTCCAATCATCATCATGATCATCATCAGTCTGCCCTCCGGTGTTTCTGCTGTATGTTGCACTAATGCAGCTACAACCACCTAAAGTAATTTCACCTCCCAGAGTCTCTGCATTTACTGACCAGACTTTTTTTTTCTGGATCTCAGAGTAATTTCAGAGACAAATGAGATTCATAATTCACATTCTTTGGCCCTAACACAATACTACTAACCAGTTTATGCAATACATCCCAAATCCAATAAAAAAAAAAAACAGGGAATCTGGGCTTTAATCAGAGCCATATGTGCACATGTTTGCAGTGCACATCATATGCACAATAACATGACATCTTACACCATATATATTGGTAAATGACCTCTTTCTCAGTTTATGCCACCGTTTTGGTATTGCAATATTGTTTTTCTGAAGAGGTTGTGGCATTATACCTTAGTACCTAGTACCACAACCCCCAAATAGTGTATAACCTCCAAAATTTAATTCTGTCCTCACTTACTTGCCTTAATGTAGTACCAGTCAAGTAAGTAAAAAAATTCGCCTTTTTAAAATTCTTTGTAAAATAGAATTTTTGTTTTTGTGTGAACTGTAATGTTAAGCATGCAACATTATTCTAATTTATTTTTTGACATAGATATTTGAGGTTTACATAGATATTTGAATCCTCTTTTCTCAGTTCCCTATAGTATTGTCTCTGTTAACAAGCTTTGGTTTAATATGTGCCTCTATCAATCACACACTTGTGGATTACTCTGCTTTGCATCACATCCTCCTCTACTGTGAGCCACACATGTCTGAAAGCCCTTCTTATCCAATCATGCCACATGGATGAGAGAATCTGTTTGATGATCAGCTCGTTTCTTGAGTGTTACTACAGCTGGTGTATTCCCTAGAAGATTATGGACTGTTGCACGTCTGATTATTAACAAAGCATTCAGAAATGAATCGTGAGGCCATGAATCACTTTATCTGATGCAGCTGTTTAAAACCTTTCAAAATCTGACACTCTATTTGTGGAGTCCGAGTTGTTGTAATTTTCAGTTGAATCATTCTATATGAATGCCAATAGACCAGCTCCTTCTTTTTGGTAATATGATGGATGGCAATTGCCAAGCAAAAGCATGGACTTTTCCCAGTTTACTTCATCTTTTTGCAACGTCTTTGATGTGCCAAGCAAAACATGGCCATTACTTGTCATTGGCTGTTCAGTTCACAGGTGCTTATGTGGCTTGCTGTGTTTTGGTAGCTAAGGCCAAGCCTGCTTTTGTGTAGTCTTGGACTTGTCTATTTGACTTTACACTATAGGGTTTCTTCTCTGAGTCGTATTTGTGTGAAGCTAAAAAGAAAAGCATAGCTAAACTCCGAATGGAATATATTACACTTAGTGTCTAGACTGAGGCTTCTGTATGTAAGGTCTTCACTAATAAGTCTTTTGGAAAACCACTTTTAGTGCAGTTCCTATTGCTGTCTTCTCAGAATGTTCTTGTTCCAGCTCTTTTCATTCCATATCCTCTTTCTCTGTTTTCATGGGGACATAAAAACAAACAAGGATTAGTCTGTTATTATACACTTTCACAGCTCATTAATAGACGTACATTTTTTATGGCAGTTATTCAAGACAACAGCAGCTTATTTCAAGTATTTATTTGACTAAACAATGAACGTGTGTCAGTGCCTGCATTTTCCTTCCCTCTGAGTGGAGCCATTAGGCTTCGTGAGACTTCTACGGTGGGTCATCATATCAAACCGTAGTGGACAGACACCAGGCACACCAAACATCCAGTCCATTATTAATGCGCTGAGGGTAGACTGTCACAGCGGCTACGATGGAGAGTTTTCTTGACTCTGCAGTATTTCACCTTAGTCCATCCTTGCCTCCACTAATCATGAAGTGTGTCTAGGTTTACACGGCATGGTCTTTATTCGCCAGGGAAAGTGGGTGGGTCTTTCTGTTTGTAAGTGTAGAAAAAAAGGCAAAGAGAGCTGCGGTGGAATTCCAAAGAGATAAATACCTAAATATGACTCAAATCCCAGGCATCCACCGACATCTTTACCAGACTGTTTGGGCATTACTTGGCCAGAGTTTGTGGTCCAGGCCGATTTATAGTAGTACCGCTCGTGTCAAAACCGACGTATATCATGGCAGGGCTCTCTTGGCGGCCATTATCCCCCCCAACAATGTAATCCATGCACACAAGTGTGCCTAGTGCTAATTTATGGCATACTGATGGATTTACACCACTCTCCCCATTAGTGTGTACATTACCTTGGGCATGTTATGTAATGGTGTTAGAGAGATTTGGGGAAAGGATAACAAGTAATAAATTTGAGCTCTTCTGCAGTGAGAAAGAAGAGTCTGGGTTCAGACTGGTCAGAGTCACAGTCTCGCTGGACCTTGGCTCACTGACAGTGTTGATTCTTTGTGAATCGTCATGAATTCTTCACCTTTGAGGTGGTAGTGATAGAAGAAAGTTGAGAGGTCTTGTGTTGAAAGTGCTGAAACCTAAAATATCACAATGTAAGCTCACAATGTCAATCACAATAAAATGATTATTTCTAAACTTTTGCAGCTCAAAGCTCAAAGTACTTTCTAAATAATTGTCTTTGTAATGTTGTATTTAACATCATTCTACAATGAGACTGATTAAGGTTAATCTCTAATGAACCCAGCATATTTATTTAACTTTTTTTTTTAAATGGCACACAAAATAGCATTTGAAATAGTATTGCAAGGCATTTCTGTTTATAGACTGTCCGAGAATTATTTCCAAATAATTTTCTACAATGAAATGTATGTGAATTTTAAATTAATCTTTACAAAATGCTTTCCATTCAATTTTCTCACTGTAACCTCAGTGTTTGCTTTATTTGTAAATAAAAATGGGATACCTTTTTGACGTAATAAAACACATGAAATTGATTAAGCTAAATTTCTCCTTACTTAATATTAGAAGTTTTTAAAATGGCACGGTGACACTTTGAACACTGCTGCAAACAAACTATGCTATTATTTTGATGCAATTAGCCTAATAAAGTGATTTTATGCTGTCATTATAATTCATAGAACATAAAGTGTGTGAGTGAAAAAAAAAGTCTTGTTCAAGCCCTTTAATTACCAAGAATCAGCTAATTTCTCTAATTTAGATGATAAACCACAGCTGAGGCATCATCCAGACTATTTAATTATAGGCCATTCTTTTGCACTCCTGTCACTGATGGCTCAGAGCTCTTGTGGAAATTGTCAATGACATACTTTCCTGCACCTTAGTGAGTCATTATGACTGAAAAAGGTAAGACAGAAGAGAAGAGATGTCTGATTTCCTATTCATCCACCCCTAAGCAAATAAACACTAAAACAATTTACCAAAAGTGTACACAGTGGAAGTGCCAACATTAACACTTCTCTGCTGAAGCACAGTCAGATTTTTTTTCAGGGCATTATTTAATGTGAACTAAGATGTCCTTCACATTTGAAGAATAATACAGGCTTTTTCTATATTTGGCCAGGGACATCAAGACCTGGATGTTTCTCATATAGATGATGAATTGCTTTCATTAATTTGTGTACACCTGACGGTTTTAGTGTTTCTCTGATAAATATTGCCTCGTATTGGCACACTTGCGATGCCAAGCAGAAACAAATTATACATACTATATTGATTCATATTTTATATTTGGCCAAAAATGTCAAAAACATAACTGCAAGAGTGAGTGCTCCGAAAAGTCTAGTAATGGGAGCGATGGCAACAATCCAGGTTGAATTAATTTGTTTTAAACGAGAACCTGAAACACCCTGCTCGGAGATCCAGTTAGACAAGACAGAGATCTTTGTCGATAAAACAAAAGTAATAAATGGCATGAACTTTACAGCTAATTTGGCAGAGAGATAATTTAAAAGAATAGCAAAAAAGTGATGAATGAACCTGAGGGAAACTCTTTGGCCCTGCGTCAACGGCTCAACTGAGCACAACTCTTAGAAACACCGTTAACCAGTGGATGGCATTGGCTTCTGGAGCGGTGAATAATTCTTATTCTTGCAAAGGGAGTGTTTTCATTTGTGAAGATGAACAAGATAAATAATTTATGATTCAGTCCTACGCATTTTAGAGAACACAAATCTAGCTCCAGTGATTTACAGCCATGGCCATAACTTTAACCAATGTGCTAAAATCTTTTGCGGTGAGGAAGTGTGCATATTTATGTCGACATCTCCCCAAAGATATGGTGACAGAAAATAATCCGTTCCGGTATTAGGAGACATATTTTCTCAGGATATAGAACTCAGCCGAAGGTCATGTGGATGCTAAAATATTGTTAACAGGAACACATACATCAGCGCAGTGGAGCAACACCCAAGAAAGTGTTTTTGGGCATGCTGGACATTCTTTCTCAGGGCTTTATACCAAGATGTTTTTAGCGAGGACTTTAAAAGCAGCACTTTTAGGAGTATGAGCATATCACAGAGTGAACTCTTAAGTGTCAGTAAAAAAGGAGGGAGAGGGTAGATATAACCGCTGGAACTGAAGAGGAGTAACTGTGGGAATTATGACCAGCTCACACTGATGGTGTTTTCATGAACCGCATTGACACAGTGTTGCCTAAGCTGGAGATGCCGGACCCCTGTGATCACACCCTAAGTGCTGTTGTAATATTTAAAAGATTCTTGCATTCATTTTTACTCTTTCTTTTCGTTTTGATTTTTTTGTATTCATTTTTTTATTTTAAAGTTTCACTAACACTTTATTTTATGGTTACACCTATTAGTTGTTTATTAGCATGCCTATTACTAGAATATTAGCCATAGACATAGACATATTAATGCTTTATTCTACATGACCTTATTCTACTTCCCTAATCCTACCCAATACCTAAACTTAACAACTACCTTTAACCTCTTACACTCTGGGGCTATTTTGGGGAATTCCGCCTGCATTTTTCCTACCAAAATTAAAAAGCTTCCCATACCCACATGCAGAGGTGTATATACAGAAGATTGTTATAATTTTAAAGGAAACCATTTGAAATTACATAAAACACTGTTGAAATTGATTAAAAGTATTGTATATATTGTCTGTGTTATAATAAAGACAAAAAATTTTTTGTAAATTGAAAATGTATAGTTCAGGCCCTGATTGCCTCAGCTCCCTGCAAACAAATGTATTTGTTTCTAACACATGCCAGCAAGCACAGGAAAAAGGGAATTTATTTCTATCATAATCTATGCAAGAGTTATTCTATTCCAAAAAATGTTCAGACATTTTCCGCCTACCCAAATGTCAACACAAGGGGGGGGGGGGGGACAACACAATGTACTTTACGTGTAAAAAAATTTTTT
>JAUCMU010000001.1:16192930-16214264 GCA_032275025.1 Enteromius treurensis
AGTGGAATAAATGCAATATCTTGGTGTCATTTTAAAGAAAACCCTTTGAAATTACATAAAAAACTGCTGTAAGTGATGAATACTGAGTCCGCAGAGTTGAAGAGGTTAAGAAGCAGCAAGTTAAGAATTTACTGAGGGAAAAGTTGTTAATAGTTAACCAAAGTTTCATATTTATAGTTACAGTTGTTCACATCTCTGTATGTGTACAAAGGCAAGGTCGCATGGCTCTTTTTGAAAAATTAGTCATTGTGA
Organism: Enteromius treurensis; assembly: GCA_032275025.1. Taxonomy (NCBI): domain Eukaryota; kingdom Metazoa; phylum Chordata; class Actinopteri; order Cypriniformes; family Cyprinidae; genus Enteromius; species Enteromius treurensis. The sequence continues at coordinate 16,193,183 of JAUCMU010000001.1, forward strand.
ATTATTTGAAATGGTTGCACTCATGATTTTGAAAATGCGTTTGATGTTTTGGTTTTATGAATCCCACTTATCTTTCAAACCACTTCAGTGTCCCAAACGTTTGCTGTGTTTACATCTGAATCCCTTTTTCCAGGATTTGATCCAACTGCATGTACCGGGACTGCTTGCTCAAAGCCGAAAAGGGGAAAGATATATTTTTTGTTTTGCCACAAATCATAAAAGTTTGAGAAGGCTCAGGATGTGGAACTGTAAAGACGAGCTCCAGACTCTGATTATTTCAGTGTTGTCACCACAGTAAAGGAATGTGCTGCTGAACTCTTAAAATAACAATAGATGCCCATAAATAAGTGTTTTAACAGGGTAGCGGAATGTAAAATTCTTCTTAGTCGAAAAATAAATAAAAGAGCTTTCACCGATACATAAAAATTGATTTATTGTATAAATTCACTGAGAAAAAGGTCTAAAATTGAAATATTTTGACGTTAATGCAAAATGCTAGAATTTTTAATATCACATTATTTGAAAATGACCAGATGGTGCATACTACCCCTATTATTGCAACTGTAAATATATTTAATATAGTCCACAATGCTCATAGTAAATTATAGGTGTAAGCAAAGTTCACAAGCAATTGCACAGGCTTCATTTTGCTCTGTAATTAGAACAGACACACTATGGAGGCCTATATCAATGGCACATGTGGTAATCATTGATTTAGGACTTTGTGTTCCTCAAACACAATTTGGTTTTATTTCCTTCTTTTTGTCGGGAGTTTAAGAGCGTTTTAGATCTGAAGTTCTGGAGAATCAAAAAACATGACTGGGCTTTTAAGAATGTAGTAAAGTTTTATCACAGCAGAAACCTCTCCCAGTTGAAACAATGCTTGAAATGTAGTCAAACCAATATCCCAAGAGTTGTTGCACATTGCTAACTATGCATTTTTGAGAGCATTTCATAACTTATTCATCACTGTAGGTACTAGATGTAGATGGACTGGTTTTACGTTAGTATACTTTACTTATTTTATTTAATAGTTCCAAAACATTTTATTTTTAAGTTAATAATTTTATAGCCAGTCTCATTTCAGTGGAAATCTTTCAGTCAAATTTAAAAAAAATAGCCAAATTAATTGCTTTTATATTTGGCTGAATTTGGCTGGTACTTTAGTAGTACTGCTGGGATCTGTCATATTACATATTTGCACAACCATACTTGAGAATTATTTTACAGCGTAACTTATTTTCTCAGCTTTTTCTTTTATTTCGGTATCAACTTAACTTATTTTACCGCCTTATAAATACCAAACAATGACTTTTTTTCAAGCTTGATTTTGTTTAACAATGGTAAAAAAATATATATATATTTTAAATCATGTGTTCTGTGTTCTGTAATAACTGTCAGGATAAATGTACTGGCTCTTGTTATGTAGAAATATCCAGTTGGAACCGAATGTCAGAATTCTCCCTTCCCCTTTTTGGCGATGAGCAGATAATTCCTTTTGCTGATGATGCCTAGGATGTTCCTATCAAGGATGTTCGCAGTTCCATTACGAGAGCCTCTCCCTCTGTACATGTTTACGTTCACATGGAAGTTCACAGAGCCGTTAGAAGAATGCCAGACAGATAAACCAGTATCCTACATTTTGGCATAGTATGAGAGCCATAGCCAACATGTCCAATTTGTAAACAAGGCGGCCCATCTTTTGAGGATGAAGAGGGAGTACACATCCCTCTCTCTTTGTTTCGCTCTCTGCATGAACTTTTCTCCTTTCCCTGGAGGCCTGGAGTCATCTCCAGCAAGCCCATGAGTGTAGAGTTCCTTCTATCTGGGAGATGGATGATCATGTTCTAATTCACGATAACTGATAAGCTCTTATTTCTTTGTAAGTTTTTTAGAGGTTAGGGAGGAAAACGGGACCTCTTGAATCATACAAAAAAAAAAGTCTGAAGTACTTGACATGACTAGTTCTATGTAGAGATCCACATGTAGGGGTATCAAAGATACTGTGGTCCATCCTATATGATTTGGTATGTGATGCTACACACTTGTGTGCTACTCTCAAATTTACTTTTAATCATTTTGCAGATGCTGTTATTCAAATTCACTTAAAAATTAGGACAATTTATTTTATAATAAATAAAAACAAAACAAGCATATTAAGTAGAAAAATAATAGAGAATGCTGAGTGTCTGAGGGTCAATGGTTTTTTAATATACAATAAAAAGGATACAAGTAGATAGTATAGAAATAGAATAGAGAATGTTATGAGAATGCTTCTGGAGGGTACACTTAATATACATAAATACACATAAATGCCTTGAATTTTATGCAAGTGGTTATTGGTAGCCAGTGCAAAACGTAATATGTGCTTTTTCTGCTTTTTAAATAATAATTTTGCTGCCACATTTTGGATTAGATGTAGAGGTTTGAACTATCAGGAAGGCCTGCTAAGAGAGCGTTGCAATAGTCTATCCTGGACAGAACACATCTTGTACAAGGAGTTGTATTATTATTTTATTATTTTAGTTTCTAGGCTACTGGGGAGACACCAGGGAAGCAGTAGCAGAGTTTCCTCCATTGGTCTCTATCTTGAGCTTTCGTGAGAAGCTCTGACAAGGGGGCCTGTCTGTCCACTCCACAAGGAGTTGTACCATGTTCCAATAGTAAGGGTCTATGTAGTATAATCCATAGGACTGGGCAGCTCTAACAATATGACCTCTCATCATTAATTTTGCTGCAGCATACCATTTGTCATTATATAATGGCTCTTCTTTATTTGGCTGCCAAAAGATGAATTGAAGATTTTAGCAACCCTAGGTAAGATGCTATTGCTCATCTGTAGCTAGAGCAAGAAATAGACTCAGGCACTTTCCAAATGCTGCTTTAAACCTCAGCGCCCCTTGATTTATTAAAACTTCTGTTCTTAGAACTCTGTCCAATATGAGCCAAGAGGCCCATATAGATACATATATAATGTGCTGGTTGTATACAGCAGTGATTCATATCTCGGTATATGCAGACCTCTAGGTGAATGTATGTCAACCTCATTGGGTGAATGACGAAAAATGGCACAGAGAGTTCCAAGCCCTAAATATCAAAGACTCATTCAAGGCACAGGCCTGCAACCACCAATGCATCTGTGGCGGCACCAATGCAATGCTCTCTTTCTTTGTCGCCAGTCAATCTCTATGAGGATACAATGATTTTTAAGTGTTATTGTTGATGTTCGTCTTGCTGGAGCAGGAGCAGGAGCAAGTCATGTTCGTCTTGCAGGAGCGGTTTTATGATGACTTTATTTCTAATGACTTATTTGGTGGGGGTTTATAGAGGAGCGGTCGGCAGAAAGAGGAAATGAGTTAGCCTCTGCACAGATGGCTTTTAAGGCAAAAGACTGCATGACAAATGTTCCCTGCCCTCCAGGCCCTGAGCCTCAGTATAACAAATTGAAAACGACGATGAAAAAACAGTAACAGGACACTGACTTCACAGTGCCATTGTATCTCGCGTCTTGCTACACAACATAAATATATATAGTAAAAACGGGAGCCTTTAATCTTTTAATACCCCAGCCCTCCACCCACTACTGACTTAGCGTAGTTGTGTCTATATGTGTCAAGTCTGCCTCATGCTGAGGGAAATAGTGAGCTCAGAAAGTGACCTATATGATTCTTCTATAGTGCTTTGGGCGGAATCAGTAGTATAGAATGAGTTTCTTGTCCAGTTACATAAGTTTAATGATAATGTTTAATGTGATGCTGATGTGGTCAATAGGTGCTTAGTGATAAAATTCATGCATTTCTACAGAGACTCCCCTTGAAGGAGAGGTTTTAGCCTGGAGCTATTGTTTGTTGGCTGGTTCTCATTTAGAATAATGATGGAATCCTCAAACCTAACAGGTTCGGCAGAATTAGAAAGTTCTCAAGATTGTCATGTTTGTGTTCTAGCAACAGTGATGTCAAACCATCCCCTACAAGGAACAGTCACCATTTACAAGGACTTAACGTTTCCAAGTTTGATTTCTCTAAATGTCCAATTCTGTTTTTAGTGGGCAAATGTCCTGCAGAGTTGAGCTCCAACCAACCCCAAAACAGTCCTGAAAACCTTGGTTATCTGGTTCAAGTTTGTTTGATTAGGATTCAAGCTAAACTCCGCAGGATAGTGGCCTTCCAGGAGCAGGATTTAACACCCTTGCTTTTAAAGTGTCATGCTTGTGTTTTAATCTGAGGGAAATCGTACAAGTCTGATATTTGCTGAAATGTGATTGTAGCTTGGCATCATACAATGTTGATCAAACTACTTTTGTCCTGCATTATTAATTTATGAAGAAATATGAATTGAAAATATAGGGACTGCCAGACTGTGTGGTCTTAACCCACAGGCCTTTTTGCAGAAAATACTGCAAATCAGTTAGGTGTCTCAATGTTGTGTCAACTTTTATAAATCTGGTCCTTCATTCAGTAGTTTATTGAGGAATGTTCATCAGCTCTGATGTTGAGCTTCATTTCCCTCCTGCTGGTCTCTGGCGGTGGTCCCAACAGGGTTGAGAGAGTGCTGGATCTGTTCGGGACTTTAATGCTCCACTGCCCAGGAAGAGTCTCTGATAATGGCTCTTGATCTGTGAGGCTGTCTCTGCCTTGTTATCTGGATGAGAGGCCGACTACAGGCCGTAGACTTATCCTAACGACCCAGTCGTTCCGGAGGGGCCACCCCCTCGCTTTCTCTCTCCCTCTCCCTTTGAGGACCCTTTCAAACTCAGACTTAGGCTGTTTCCACTTCCAAATTGAATGTTACCAGGCAAATGATGCCAGTATGTCAGACATAGATCCACAGGATCAATCTTTGTCTTCGGTGGTCATTTTTAATATGTAGCTCACCATCTTATAGTAAAGGAAGAAACAGGTCAAAGACTCGCCATATCTTAACTCTGCACAAGATTTGACGGCTATTGTTATTGTATTAGTGGGCTATCCTCCGTTGCTCAGCAGGGCTACATTGGGGTCTCTAACTCCTGCTGTGACTGTTAGCAGAGTCCTGCTGTTCTGCCACATGCCAGGAAAGCACCGTAAACCCATAAACAGACTTTCAAAGGCATTTCTATGCCCATGACACAGGCTCAACTTTAAAAAGAGGACAATGATGGACGAGAATAGCATAGAGAGGGGTTGAGGAGGGAGAGGGAGGAATGAGGTATTCATTTTGACACATTGTGATGTGTTAAATAGGCTCCAGTGCTCCTGCTAACTGCTACACAAACACAAGGTGTAATTTTTAACACAGATGCTGTCAAATTAGCCACTTGTCCACGTTAGCACTAAGGCCAGGTAGCAATGATTAGGCAATGCTAATTGAGACTGTCTAAAGCATGAGTGAGCTCATTTACACCTGGTATTACCATCCATTTAGTCAATCAAGTGGACATACAGATGTAAACCGAATCAAAAATATATTGCGAAACCCAATCAAATTGCATTTGTAATGGAAACACTAAAGCTTCCTGAAAGTAGTCCTGGTTATGTGGTGTCTTATATATCAAAATATTTTGTAAGGTCCAGATTTCATAAAACATCAGTATGCCACTGACATAAATATGCTTTCAATACATTCTTTTGTTGATGTTGTTGTAAATGAATAAATGCAGAAGCATGAACTCGTACGTGTACATGGACACATGTAATCTATAACTCACAGTGGAATATTTCAGCAGGATTCTAAGGACACTGAAGGCCTGGATTAAATGACCATCTGACTCCACAGGGTTCCATGTTCAGACTTGTAGCTCATACTGTTTCCCAACGAACCACCGATTTTGTAATTATTACCTAGTCTTATTTTGTGTTCTCTATTAAGTTGATTTATAGAACTGCACAATTTAATTTTGTTGTATAATATATATTATATTATAAAATAATAATATTATATATATATATATATAATATTATTATTTTATAATATATATTTTACAACAAAATTAAATTGTGCAGTTCTATAAAGCAACTTAACAGAGAACACAAATATATATATATAAACAAATTTTATTTTATTTTTTTTAATGAAAAGAGAAACTGAATGAGTATTTTGTCTGCAGGTCTTAGGCTGTTGAACATAGTGATGGGAAACCATAAAAACCCTCTTGACTTAAACAGCTGCTTTACAATGTTAAAATATTTTTCTCATATAATAGCACTGTTATGCATGTAATCATGCAATCCCAACATTTTAACAATAAGATATATCTTAATGCGTTAAGTATATTTTATTACGTATAATAAAAAAAAAATAATAAAAAAAAAAAATATATATATATATATATACAGTTTATTTCTGCTTGCTAAAAGAAACAGAAAGGTTAAAGATTAAAACTAATATGTGCTAGCAACACTTCTTTAGGTGAGTTCTTATGTGAAACGCTGTTGGTTAATAAAATTCCTTTTTATATTATGAACACGTCGTTCTCATTTTAGGTCTGTGAACAGTACAGTTACTTTTGGCACAGTTTTTTTTTTCTAAGATAGATTTCTGTGATTTATAGGTTAAGTCTGATAGATCTGCGTGCAGATCCCTGCAAAATACAACACTGCAAATGCATTGTACATGAAGAATACTTCAGTTACAACTTGATTCATGCTCCACTGAACAAATGGCAAGTCAGCAAAAACACATTAAAGTCACCATATGAGATATGTCAGATTTAACAGGGCCTGGAGCCAAAAATGTCTAAAGAGTCTTAAGAGCGAAGTTAAATTATTAATTGGAAATTCAAAAGATTATTTATCTAAATGTCTGGCTAAGTATACAGACCATAAATTATTGTAAATTTATTTTAAAGTAAATTGTCAGCAAAGATCTTTAACTACGTTGATGATGTAGTTGTATGTTTGCCACTATAGTAAATCTATCATAAATGTGAATGGGGGTTGTATAATGTTTTTAATTGTTCATTACTTTGCTGAGTATTGAGAGGAATCATATTCGGTATACGTTCTCCTTTAAAGTTGATGCTCAGACCTTGGTTCTCACCTTTGACTAGTCTGGAACGTGTGAAGTGTTTCCAGATGTGTATCTTTGCCAAAAATCCTGGACCCGGAAGGTCCTGACATATTGTGAATGTTAGTCCTTGTTATTTTAGGTACAAAACAAGTTTCATTACTAAATATGGGAAAAGGAAAATGCTATAGCGTCATTGTAGTGTCACTTGAGGGAACATTTTAGTGTTTAATATATAGGGATTCAATGAGCATTACCTAATATATTCATGCAATAGGATTCAATGTTATATTTGCATATAGAACATTGCAAGTATATCCCAGCATTGACAAATTTATTTCTTTTAGAGGATGGCTAGATACTTTGCAGAGTTTTTCCTGTGGACAAATACAACTAGTCCGTAACAGAATATTCTCTGTAACCTTTTTAAATGAAGTTTATGACAGATTTTGTCCTGATTTAGCAACACAGCGATCCTTTTTTTATGTTTGCCATTTTGACAACTAAATTAAGCAGACCCAATTATTTATTGAACTCAAGAATAAATCGTATACTCCTAGATTTTCAGTATTATGTAGACCTACATTATTTTTTTACACATTGCTGTGCATCCCTTTGCTTAAATAGACCTTTTTCAGCAAGAGTGAGGAAGTCTTTCAGCGAGGTGCAACATCAACAACATTCCTAAAAGTTGGCCTGCTCCACGTAGTTCAACATCTCTCGATAAATCACAGGCAAGACAGTTCAAGTTAAACTGAGGTGAAAGTTTGGGGTAAATAATCCAACCAAGACACCCCTCAAACCCTCCTTTTTAACTCTCTGTTGACTTGGCAGCAGTTGATTCTGGGCAAAAACATAACTGAACTGAAAATGTTCACCTTTTTCTTCTCTGACTCCTGATGATTTTATTGAAAAGTATTGCTTTGCAATCAAGAACATCCTTTCAAAGTCAAAACAAGAGGGTCCATCAGTAGATTAATACTTTTCGACTGTTTGAGACATTCAGTTCTTAGTTTTATGGCATTAAAATCTTTTTGATACAAGGAAATAGCCACAATGACAACCACCGCAAACATGATTAGGTACCAGGATGTCTTCTCAGAAATGCTCTGTCCCTTTCAGGGCCCCCTGAGGGTGGATCGTTAGTCTAACACTCATACATAGTCTTTCATAAACACTACACCAATACCTGTCATGCGCGCCCATCATTTTCCCCCCGGCTGCTCCATTGTTTATACTACACAATTCTTACATCTATTCAAACATTTGCTTTTCAATAAACACACATGAATAGGCAGAGACCTGAGGCAGATTCATTTATAATTTGTCACCTGATATATATGAGTCCATTCAAGTTTTACTTTTCGCTCCTTCTCCTTCTTTCTTTTTTCTCTCTCTGTGCTTTACGCTTCATTTTTAAACTCATAGCCCCGCCAGGGCCCTGTATGCTTCAGTTCACCGGTCACATCCAGCCGTGCAGTCAGTGAATCAGTGAATGCTGCCATTTGTGGGATTGCACCCAAAACCAAAATTAGCTTTAAAAGCAGTTCAACAAGAAGTAACTACTTATCTGTGTTTAACATGCGTTCAGTTTAATCTATTGGGGGCATAAACATCCCATTGATAAAAAGTGCTCAGCGGACAGATTGCAAAATAATTAAAGGGAGAGTTTGGTACGGAATGTAAACTTTACAAGGGTCTCCATTTCTGTTTATTTTGAAACAGCTGCGAAGAGCCAGCCTGCCTGCCAAGTGTAAGCAGCTGTTTGTCACTTTCATTTTACCAAAGAGCCACTAGAAACAGAAAATCCACTTCAGCTGTCTGCCGCTCTTTCTTTTTGCTCTCGTCTCGCTCCAGCGCTTTCTTTCTGTCACTCTCTCCACCTTCTGATACAATGGGGAGCTTCTTGCTTGGTACCACTAATTGATTTAACTTTTTTTCACCCTAGTTTTTAAAGAAACTGATTCCCAACATTATTACTCCACAAAGTGTGCAGCAGCAATGGAAGTTTTGCTAGCTTTTGGCTCAAAGTCTCAATAAGAAATGAAAATGGATTGCGAGAGAAGTTGAAAAAGAGCAAGAGAGGGAAAAAAAGGGTTGCAGACCAAATTGTTTCCCTTTCATTTGTAGATGTATCTGGTGCTGCGTGATTCCCCAAACTCTTTTTCACTCTAATCCCCTAAATTTACTTCTCCACTTGCAGTTTTCAGCTCAAACAGACTGTGCCAGCAGGCCATAAATCAGCCCTGCCAAGGCAACACAGAACATCGGGGCTCAAATCTGCCGTAACGAGTTATAACTACAGTAAACTAGATAAATCTTGTGGGTGATACAATCTAATCGTTGAGTGTCAGAGGAAACAACCTGGTCCAAAGGGAAGTCAGTCTATAATCTGCAAAGCTCAGCGTGGAACAAAACCGTCTGAGACTGTTTACATACCTGCCCGCTGATTTATTTTTGTATATGACGAGCGGTCCTGTGACTATCACCCGCACATTTTATTACAGCTCTGGAATGTTCAATCTCGGAGGGAACAAGGTTACCGTTTTATCTATTTGTCTCCAAATATGGTGTTCGCTTTCTTTCAACCCTGTAATCCATCATAACCTTCTTCTAATGGCTTTAGGCATGGCTTTTACAAGACATCGCTCTACAACTCTCAATGCAGTCAAGAGCAGCTTGGAAATAATTATTTTTATTATTTATAAATTTGTAGCAAATTTGAAATATCAGGATTTTTTTAAGTGTTTGAAAGAAATGTTTCATGCCCACCAAAGCTAAATTTATTTGATTAAAAATGAAAACAATAGTATTGTTTATATTATCCATCAACAATATTTGTATCAGAATAAATTACATTTTAAAATGATACATTATTATTATAAATTATTATTTTCAATTGTTGCATCTCTGTACTATTATTATTATATAATATTACTGTTACTGTATTTTTGATCAAATAAAATATTTGAGTTTTTTTTCAAAAACATGTATTAAATGTGTACATAGATATATATGATAAATTGTATTAATATAAAAGTGTACATGTAAATATTTTCTAAATATAAACTGTACGTGTCTGACTTTATATATATACATTATACAAAAACACAGTTCACACATATAATATAAACAAAAACATTTATTTTGGATGCAGTTAATAGTGATTAATCATTGGCCAGAACTAATTATTAGCATCCTATTAGCATTTATTATCAGTTTCTGTTGTGTTTGTGCACACATTTGTAGTATCATTCTTCAGAGTGTTAAGCTAACATCCTTATCTGCTTCACTTCTCTGCATTTCCCAAAAATGCCAACTTACAAACACAAGGCATGCATACTGTATATGTGGTACGTCTCAGAGGTCAATCTTTGGTCCTCTAGCTTGCTGGAGCCTTTTAGCCCTCTGCCCTGTCTGAGCACTGAACCCTCCGCTGGGCTGGGTCACAGCGGAGCCAGAGCGCTAGCCATCGATCAGCTCTTATCAGCTCGCCACTGACAGTTCAGAAGCGCAGCGGAGGGGCTGAGTGAAAGAGCCCTGAGAGAGAGAGGAAGAGAGAAAGAGAAAAAGAGAAAGAAAGATTATGCCCTGCTCTGTCTGCACTGTCAGCTGCCGGCCTGAGCTGTACTGTCAGGCCAGGGCCTAAGTTATGTGTGCCTCAGGGCTCCCTGATAAGTCTGTAGGGGTCTGAGTAAGACAGAAAGAGGGGGAGATAAGCGCTGAGGTATAGCTCTTTCAGAGCAGATGACAGCCTCTAGTCTATGATTTTATGCACTTCCAAGTCTATTTCAATAAATTAGAGCTTGAGTGCCTTGCAGAAGCATCAGTTGTATAGGATTTGTTCCAATAATATTGTACCTAAAACACATTTCCCACATGGTGTTATCTGAATGCTCGCCATAGTGTATATAATTAGCCTGTAATGTATAATTTACATAGAAAGGAAGTACTGAAAACCGTGACAGTACTATATTCTCACAACAAAAAACAGTGAAGAAACATATTCTTAAGCTTAAAGCTCTTGATTGAACATATTGGAGCAAAGTATTGTTTGTAAAGAAAAAAAAAATTGATCATACATTACTGTTTAAAAGTCTTTACTTTTTTGGAATAAGTCATCTATATTAAAGAAATATTATGAAATATTATTACAAATTGAAATAACTAGTTATTGTATTATATATTGTAAAATGTCATTTATTTAGTATTTATTTATGGACAATGTATATAAAGGTCAAAAGAACAGCATTTATTTGTAATCAAAATATTTTGGAGCATTGTTAGTGTCTTTACTTTTACTTTTGATATGTCTATATAAAAATAAATAAATTAATTAATTTAAAAAACTTGGATCAACGAGAATCATTCAAGATTCTTGAATCGGATCATTGTTTAAACTTCATGTGAAGATTAATCCACTGTTATCACTTGACCAATGAAAACTAGAATGGCTTCACATTCTTTTCCTCAACACTGCATGCACACTAAATAAATGTAATAATGAAATGTTAGCAGAATACTTCAAGTATGATTAAGAGTTATTGAAGCATTTAAAGAATAGATTATGAATGCCCTCAAGTAGCATACTATTTTTGGGGTGCCTTTCCAGCAATTTACCCTTGGTGGTCCTGTCCTTCCCCGCCAGCGATATACAGTTCAGTAACAAATCCAATTATTCTCTGACCCTGTCTCAGCAGCAGGCCTGTGCCAGCAGAGCTAATTAGGACGCAGTGTCCACAATGGGCAGTTCAGACAATCTCGAATCAGCGGCCTTGCAAGAGAGAATAAGTGATTTGTTTCAAATGTGCAGGCTTTTTTGTGTCTCTTTGAATGAGAAGCGATGAAAGTGGTTCTGGGGGTAGTGAGCTGGGTGAGTGCTGCTGTGATGAGGGTTTACCCACTTGAATGTATGAGTAGATAAGTTATGTGTGGACTGATGGATAGACTTATCACAGTTCTGGTGAGGAGGAACTGATAGGCTGAACAATCAGAATCTCCAACCATCTTCTAAAACACAGATAATTAGGAAGAAATAGCAATAATGCATTGAATGAAACTGAATTAAACAAGAAATTTTGAGGTAGTAACACTGAAATTAGGTTTTTGTAAAACATGCCCCAATAATTTTTTTTGTTTGTTTTATTTACTACTTCAAAAATTAATTTATACAGTGTAGCATTGGCTGTTCAGGGACAATATTTTATAATATCAGGTATAGACCACATACATTTCTAAGCACTTTTATGTTAGAAACAATATTGTACTAAAACATTACATTTGCAAGTGTAATATATGAAAATTTAATGCAGTAATGCATAAGTGACATATATTGTCACATAAAGTAAAAAAATAAAATAAATAAATTTATTTGCTTTAAACTAACTGGGAATGTTACATTGCATAGATAGCTACAGTACAAAAAGGAATATAATTTAAACAAAATCATATTTTGTAGAAACCAACTGAGACCTTTCCAAAGACAAGTCAAATGTAGATCTTATCAAAGTTGTTTGCATTCAAAGCTGCATTCTACTGTTAAAAGAGACCTAGAACAACAAGTGGGATGAAGAACAAAGCGAAACATAAAAAAAGATCTGTCTTCCATAGAGAGTCCATTTCGAATCCAAGTACCTCATTATTCTCTGCCATTCTTAGCCTAGCTTGCTGCTTTGTAGCCCAAGGCTAACTGTAAATCCTAGCTTGTGTATAGACAAGTACATGTGTCAGTAGACAGATGAGAGAGCTAATCTGCGCTTGAACCTCTTTCCTGGCAGACAGACAGACAGAAACTAGAAAGGATGGCTCCCCTTTGTGAGCTTTACTGTGATGTGTCAAGTGAAATTTGACCTTTATTCCTTAAATGAGAGCCTCCACCCTTTGTAATGCCGCAGCCCACATAACACTGAAAATGAGACTTCAAACGCTAGCACACATATTCACAACTAAATTACTGCATATCACTGGGTCTTCTCGAATGTGACCATTTTATGTTCAGAGTATAGTGGCATAGCTTTTTTTTTACTTCCTTTGCCAAGATATAGCTTATTATTGACTGTGAACTACTCTAGATTATCAGCGACCGTGGTTCCCACAGTCGCGACTTCGCAAACCCCTGTCTCTCTCTCACTCGCTCTATTCCTAGACGCCTTAGAGCCAAACAATGCTGAGACAAAGTCCTCAGTGGAGCCAGACTGATAAAGCTATCCACAACTGTCAATCAAATCACTAACAGAGTGATAATGAACACTTTAGCTCTGCCACACCAGCTCCAGTAAACCTCTGTCATTCTCCCAACGACACTCTCTTGTGAGTGCCACTCCTACTCTTACCTCATTTTCCTCCTGTCATCCATCCCATTCATTGCATCTTGATAGCCCACTGGTATCAGACAACAAAAGCAACAATGACTTGTGGATCATTTCTGGGAATTAGGAATGTCATTCTTAAGAGGCATTATAGACTTAAAGACCACTTCGGTTGCTGGAGAAGCTGAATGAGTACCATACATAACTGGTGCTTCGCTATTTGCAAATGATCCATTGTGTAATCCATGTGATGAACTTTCTCATAAACATGGTCTTGAGTGAAGTTTACTAGCTTGTGCAGGGCTCAACAATAATGATAGGGCCTGTGTGTGAGTTGACTGAATTTTTGGGGGGTTTTACCTTCCTTTTCAAATCTTGATAAATAAATGTCTTCTAAATTAATTTAATGTGAAAATTTGAAAATGTGATATTATAATGTATTTTATTCCTGTGATGGAAAAAGCTGAATTTTCAGGAGTCATTAAATTTTTCACAGATGAAAATAGAGTTAATAAAATAATAAAATGATTAATCATGATTAATCACATCCAAAAATTGTGGTTACATAACATATGCATGTGTACTGTGTAAAATTTTTTATGTATGTGTGACCCTGGACCACAAAACCAGTCTTAAGTCGCTGGGGTATATTTGTAGCAGGAGCCAAAAATACATTGTATGGGTCAAAATTATTGATTTTTCTTTTTTGCCAAAAATCCTTATCATAGTAAGTAAAGATCTTGTTTCATAAAGGTATTTAGTCAATTTCTTACTGAAAATGTATTAAAACTTAATTTTTGATTTAGTAATATGCATTGATAAGATTTTCATTTGAACAACTTTAAAGGTGATTATCTCAGCATTTAGATTGTTTTGTACCCTCAGATTCCAGATTCTCATATAGTTGTATCTCGGTCAAATATTGCCCTATCCATCCAAATCTTACATCAATGGGAAGCTTATGTATTCAGCTTTCAGATCATGTACAAACCTTAACTTTGGAAAATTTACACTTACGACTGGTTTTGTTGTCCAGGGTCACATATAAAAAGACACACACAAACAGCATATATTTTGAAAATAGTTACAGTACATGCATTTACATGTATATAAATTCTACCCTATACACATATAACTAATATAATATAAATGCAGTATATAATATAAGTGAGGAATAATTGACGACGGGCCGTTACACCTCGGGTGTGCATTATTTTTCTAATATTGAGTATATAAGGCTCAATGTCAAATCACGCACCTGATTGCATTTATTGCTGATTACAGGACCGTGTTTACTGACAAAACGCGCATTATAGATGGGCCGATCAGGATCGAGACATCCCTAGTATTCATCAAAAATATCTTGTGTTCAGAAGATGTACGAAGGGTTTGGAACGACATGAGGTCGAGTAATTAATGACAGATTTTGGGATTTTTTTTCATTTTGGGATTAACTAAATTAATTCATTGTGTTTGAAATCAGGAGGAGGCTGGGATTGAAACAGACGAAGACCATAAAGTGACAATGCCCAACATCTAATGGAGGACTCCCTGATGAAATTCAGATGCCGCCAACAACGTTGCTGGGGACAACAGACCTTTGGGAAGGTTGGAAAGTAATGTAGAAGATACTGGGACACAGAGACATTTGTTTTGTTAAAAACCAATCCTATTTATAAAAGCTCTGTTGAGAAAGAAAGAACAAACAAGCTGTAAATAAGTTTCAACATTGTTTATTTTTCAATTAAAAAAAAATTACACTGATACAAAAATAATTCCACCAGATTCTTCCACTGAAGTCAGAAATGCAGAAGCAGAGTCTAGTTATAGCAGTTCAGCATGACGTAGCCTCGTTTCTGAGAGTTGACATGCGCTCCACTGTATGGCTTAACTTGTAAAGACGTCCCTTATTCCAGCACAGGTCAAACAGTTGATTGTACAATCATCTGTTATTTAAAAAAAGATCTCAATACCTAAAAATCTGTGTCCTGAGTAGACTTTGATTCTAATTCTCTATATGCCTCGATTAACATTCATTAAATATATAAATAGAACTGGGCGGTCACACCATGTAGCGCTGCTACCAAGCACGCATGTGTCTTCATTGATAGCTTATGCAGCACAAAACATACTGATCACAAGAGCTTAAACCATTATCATAAAACGTAGAATAAAACATTATTGTGCTACACAAAGCTGAACAAAAACTGACATAACATGACAAAAAAAAAAGAGGTTTATCTTCCATTTTTTGTGCGCAGACACTGCAATTTTTGGTCACAGCATCCCAAGGACAAAGTACTAAGACGGCTCATCGTTGCCTTACTTTTTTAAAATTATATTAAAGCATGCAAGTCAGCTGTTTTTGGACGTAAAAACCAACTGACAGTGATGCATCACAGTGTAACCAGACCCCTCGGCTCCCCTTTCAAGCATTAGGCTGTTTGCAAAGGTAAAAATGTAGTTGTGCTTTGGAAAATGATTTTTTTGAACGTGAGGTAAAGATCATAACTGAATGCAACACACCAAGCTTAATCATTTAAAGGCAGCTGTCCGGTTTAAAATGCAGTATATTAAGAGATATCTCTCATCTCAGTGTATGGGGTGTGAACTTGTCTTGACAGCTGAGTTATTCCACATTTGTGGCTGTCAAGATGCTATTTCATCTTAGCATCACATCTGCAAACCTTTGAAAATATGAATACTGATGAAAATCTTTTGGTTTTAGACTAAGCGAAAAGAAATGATTAAACTTTAGGACTGAGGTGTGTTCGACAAATCAACAGAAATTGCACATTATTTCATTCCTAAAGCAGCTCAAGGTGTGTGTGAGGAAACGTTATGCAGTTGCAAACATCGTGGAAAAGATTGCTACCTTCCAAATTATTAGTAAGAGACTGACTGATTGGAATAAATGATTGCATTTCCACATTTGTTGATTGGAATCACTGCTATAAACACTGTCAGTCAATACTTGAGCGAGCGCTACTTCATCTCTTTAAGAGTTTCTGAGCACACCCCAGTCCATTAGTGTGCTGATACCCTGCTGTATAGCGTGTGTGTGTGTGTGTGTAAGAGAGACTGTTCTTGAATGAGATATTAGCCTGAGAGACAGACAAACATACAGACTGACAGCTTCAGTACAGCTGACCATTCACTTGCTGCAGCACGGTCACCACAAACTCTCTCAGCGTCTGTCAACAATACAGAAAAACATGCTCAGTCCGGGAGTTTCCAGTGTTTATATAAGCCTGTGTAGGTGTTTGACTAAAAAAAACTAAAGCTTGTTGTCACTGGTGTAGTGCCTGTTCCGTAAAACAAGTTTACCAAATAAGCCAGGCTTGTTTTAATTAGTCTGACTTATTTTAAGCCAAATCAAGTGACAGTAAGTCAGACTTACTGAAATAAACCTGGCTTATTTGGTTAACTTGTTTTATGGAACAGGCCCCAGGTTGTCTTGATTATTAATGCTTTTATGGCACTTTTTGCGTCTTTAGTGCATTTCCAGGTTATTTGTCTGGCTGTTTTTAATGAGGGGCATTTACACTTGTTCATTTCATGCTTTTTCCTGTTAGCAAAAATAGCAATCCAAAAGCTATGTGATTTAAAAACAAAAAGTGTGTGTAAATGTCCTCCAAGACAGTGGTTCTCAACCAGGGGCCTATAAGCCAGGCTTATTTCAGTTAGTCTGACTTATTGCCAGTTAATTTGTATTAAAATAAGTCAGACTATCTGGGGCCCCGGGGCACTTCAACAAACTTCTGACTCACTAATGAATTAAAATTTGACTGAATCAAATTTAAAAAGATGCTGAAACAACAAGAACACAAAAAAAAAAACCCTACATGTGATTTCTACACTTGGAAAAGTCAAGTTAATTAATTAAATAACTGAATATAGTTTTCAAACTCTAAAATATTATCAGGTAGAAACTGTTAAAAAAACTAAGAATCCCTATGAATCCTTATCCAGTAAATCACAAACAACTGGAAAACTCATTGGTCCTTAAAATTAAAGCCTTATAGGAATAGTTCACCTAAAAATGAAAATGTTTACTTTTATGTTGTTCCAACCCTGTATAAGTTTCTTTCTTAAATTGAACACGAAGGAAGATATTTGAAAAAAGCTGAAGAACCAAACAGTTGTTGGTCCCGAATGATGTCCATAAGGAAAGAATACTATGGAAGTCAAAGGGGACATCAATTGGAGTGCCTGTATTGTGTATAATTCCTACCTGGGGCTTGCAGTGTTCCTCGATCCAGCTGAAGACACAGGCAGAGAGCTCCTGAAAGCTGTTGACTGACACTGAGGCACTGAAGGACTGGAACAGAGAGTCCATGATGCTTTGAAACACACTGAACTTCACCTGATCCGAAACCTGCTCGTTGCCCTGCTGAGGGTTATTCTGATGGGCCTTCACAATGTGCTCATAGTTCCTGAAACAAACCATTAGAGACACATTAGTATCTGAGACCTTTCTTCCTCCCTCCCTCCCTTTTATACAGGTCTTAAAGGGTGTTATATTTCTTGGCAGAAAGAGCAACAGAAAAAGAATAAGTGGAACTACAATTGTGGTTAAAAACGTCCCGGCCCCCTGTACATAACTCACGTCTTCATAATTTTCAGTGCCATCACCTCCTTCCTAAGTGTGGAAACATCCTCTTCCTGCTTCTTCTTTTCTTTGTGGAGAAACTGAATGTAATCGATTGCTGCAAACACACACACACACAAGCTGCTGAGCTTTTCCATTCCAGACATGTGACGAGAAAAAATAAATAGATAATGAAGGTTCTCACTCTTCTGCAGGACTGTAGCTTTACTTATCTTCTGTGTGGCCATGGCAAAGTCAGACTGCTGCTGGCATGTAGGCACTATAGACTGCAGGTCATCATAGCCTTTCTGTGGGATAGAGATCCATAAAGACACACTCGAGTGACGGACGTAGAACGCTAGAAGCGTGGCACTGTGTTCTTTTACACACGAGCAGCTCACAATCCAGTGCTTTAAGTAAAATTCTGCTCTGCATGAACTCATCTCTGCATGTTTTGGGTTGCTTCTAACGTGTATTTGGGAACAAAACATGCTCGGCCATTCTTGAGACAGGTCCTGCAAGTGTAACTGCTATTAGTTTCAAATATGCAATTTTAAATTTTAAATGTATCGCATTTTCTCATTATTATACAAAATCTATGACTCTTATTTTCCTCTCACTGCATCTGAAACATTGTCCACCAAGAAGGGTTCAATCATTCATATGCGAAAAAATGGATAAAAAAATGATTTTTAATGATGTAAAATAGCTTGTTTTATTAAAAGCAACACACAAAAATAGTTTTGCAAATTGTAGAATCATGCTCGTGGTTCACAAGGTAACACCCCAAAGACCACCATTACCTATTGAAAATGGAATGTAACGAAGTCAAACAATTACTGTGCTTTTATGATCGATTATTGCCATCACTTCCAAGTACTTAGCTTCGCTTATGCTTATGTAAGCCACTATATTTTGTTTTGCCTAAATCCAATTTGCTCTTCTCACTCTTACCTTGATGGCATCTCTGCGTTTCTGCTCGGCCTGTGTGTGCGCCTGTCTCCTCCGGTCTTTATATGACTCTTTATAGGGAGTCTCATGTCTGTTATCACTGTCTTCATCGTCTAAACCAGAGGGAAGATCTGTATGTCAGCAGACTGTATCTTGATGTCTGTCTTTAAAGTTGCAATAAGCAACGTACGTTTTCCTTTATATTGTGACGTACATCCGAGTGTAACAGAAGTGAAAAAGAAAAGCGACGTAGGCGATAGACTTGATTCGTTGCATCACAGGGAGCAGAGAAAAGTGGCATAAAGTATGTATGCATAGATTTAATTGTTCACAATTAGATCGAACACGTGCATCTTAAAAAAAATAAACAGGTGAATTTATTCTTTCATGACAGTGATAAGGTTATATGAGATTGGCATTATTACCTGTGTTTGGTACTGAAGAGGCGCTTGTGGATCCGATGCTGTTGGCTCTTGACACCAAACTTCCTTTGCGAGCACTCTCAGCAAAGAAACCTAATGATATAGACATTAATAGAAGTATAAATGTATACCCTAGGGTTAATTTTTTAACATTTGACAGCACAAAGCAGTTTCAGTTTGTCATGTCCAGCCTATGAATTCATTATATATTTTTTATAACTACATGTCTAACCTTCATCTCGGCATATAAGCTGGAGAAAAAAACTTAACACAGACTTGAAGTAATATTTTATAGCTCTGGTACTCACTCTGATCGAAACCGTTGTCGCTGAAGGTGCCGTCGGTCTGCTGAGACATGGTGAGACAAACATGAGAACAGTCAAAGCCAGAAAGACCAAGACCAGCCAACTGATGATCACATATGCAAACAGAGCCTGACCTGTCCTGCCTTACCTTTATCTAGGACACCTCTTACTCCCCACTGTGATGTGTCCCAAATAAAGGCTGACATTTAATCTACATGCATAATGTGTCTCCAGACTCTCAGATTGAGCAATCTCTGTCATATTGTCAAGCTGCCATTACAGTCGGTGCAATTGAGGGCATGTTTTATTCGTTGCATATGAATTCGACAGGAAGTTATAATAATGCACTGGAATAGTAGCACAAATAAAGTGAAAGCACAAGCAAAGAGAGTCTTGAAAGTATCATCATTCACTTGAATCGAATCCCGTTCTCTCGGGAGTCGATTCGCTCGTTCCGAACACATCCGATGCCCAAAAACTCAGCTTAGTGAGGCTATTTAAATCCGTTTCGAAACACGTCCATACGGAGTCAATATAGCGAACAAGCATGTTAGCTTAGCGGACTCAACTCTTACACATCTGGTACAGCTTCCATTCTGACCCTTTTCAGCACAAATATCAGCAGAACTGCTTTCGGCCGTGTTTCTGTGGGGATTTGTGGTCTAAATCACCGCTAAATACGCTGCATTTTTCTAGACCACGATAATGTGTGAAGCAGAGTCATTGTTCTTCTGACTTGCTGAACTTTACGACCAACGTTAGCCAGCTGAGTTAGAGAGTGAAACCGACCGACACGTTAAACCTACACAGAAACACACTTCACGAGAGCGATTTGGGAGGATACGGCGGTTTAAAATCAACGGAGCGTCTTTATCTCAATATTTTTCCTTACTTTGAGCCAGGGATCCTCCGGTGACGCGCTGTTTTCCGTCATCTTGAAATAAACAATGTCTGGATGTTACGAGCTTCAGCTGCGCCCCCTATTGGCCATTATGACTTCCGATGAACTGTAGTTTAGTAATAAATTGATCTATTAGTTTATCATTTTCTTCTTCTTTTTTACTCATTGCATTGTCTTTGTATTATATTATGCTAGTCTAAATATACCTTACATTGATCAAATAGTATAAGGTATAAAGATAAACATCAGTGTGTGGTCATATACCACGTGGTGGTGCTCTAAGAGTATCGTACATCAAACTGAGCGTTAACCTCATGTATCACATAATAAATGTGAGTAGGATCTATCTATCTATCTATCTATCTATCTATCTATCTATCTATCTATCTATCCATCTATCTATCTCTCTGTAAACTCAGCTTTTGTAAATGTTTTTTTTTTTTACACAACAATCCCCCAGTTTCACAGACAAGGCTTAAGCTAGTCCCAGACTAAATTGCATGTTTGAGCTGTCTCAGATGAACATATCTTGCTCTGACAAACCTTAAAACATGTCAGTGTCATTGTTCTGTGTTAAGATGCACACCTGTAATATTTTCTTATAAGGCATTTTTGTAAAA
>JAUCMU010000001.1:16222594-16268113 GCA_032275025.1 Enteromius treurensis
TTATATTATATTATATTATATTATATTATATTATATTATATTATATTATATTATATTATATTATATTATATTATATGTAGCACTTTTTTTACATTCCTGTTCCTCATGTACATACTATGTACGTATTATAGTAATAACAACAAGTAGGTAATACTTAGGTACTAACCCTGAACCTACCTCTAAACCTAACCCAACACCATGTACATGAACATGAATCTTATATTACAGTACTTTCTTGGGTAAGTACACTGTAAGCACATTATAAGTACACGTAAGTCCATGTACTGTAAAATAAAATGCAGCCTTATGTTATATTACATTATATAATATAAAAGACTTTATAATAGTGTTTTTACAAGAAAACATATAAACATTGTATTTTGTATTTGATTTTTGTACAGATTGCATTTGTTGACATATATGATTGCAAAGTAATACCATATAAAAACTATCATATAGATATTTTACCGTTATGTACATGCAAATTTGATTATGAGTATTTTGTATATGATCTAAACTTAAATCTTCATCTACCTGCAATATGTGAAAATAACATACTGCCTTATACAGTAGGTAGCAATTATAGCTTTATCACTTATGGAATATAATGTTATATGTTACATTTCTGAATAGGTACATTCAGATTTATTCGTTCTGCTTCCAATAAGCAATGAAAATGTATCAGTATAACAAGGGGTCTGACTTGTAAATCTACAACACCCATCAAATGGACTGCCTGCTGACCTTTGGCCACTGAGCAGTGTTTGCGTGCACTGAAGCTTTGGACTACAGGTGAGAAAGCTCTGACCTGTCAGCGGTGTTAGACCCCTCTTCTCTGCGTTCTTCAGGGCGCCAGAGCACATGTGAGGCTGAAGGGAGGAATGTTAACAGTCGTCATTAGTATCTGGGCTTCTGAGGGGGAGAGGGGCCCAGCAGCTCTGCTGCGAGTATGTCACCCGCTTACGCCGCTATCTCTGTTTGGGTTTTCCCACGTTATGTCATGTATAGACTCGCATGTATGCACGCACACGGGGCCGTGAGAAGCAGGTAGGGATTTTATTTAGTGTTTAGAGTCCATGACTCCAACTGAGATTTATGGTTGCAGCAATGTGTAGATTTTGCAGCGGGGGTCTGTAGTTCATGTTCAGTGTTTAGAAGCCATGCCCTTAAAAATTTATAATTTAAAATTTAGCTTTGCATTTCATTAAATAGTTTTTAAAAAAGTTATTTCGATCCAATATATTGGATAAAAATAAGTGCATCAGGTAACACTTTATTTTAAGATGTACTCGTTACAGTGTAATTATACATTTAATGATGAGTAATATTAATTAACTACATGTACTTACTGTATAGTTAGGGTTGGTATTAGGGCTTGGCCTAAAGTTACTTGAATATAACTATGTATAATTTGTTGCTATTACAGTATAATAGTAAGCACATGTAATGTGTAACAAGGACACCTTAAAATAAAGTGTTCCCATATACTGTAAATATTGTTTTT
Organism: Enteromius treurensis; assembly: GCA_032275025.1. NCBI lineage: Eukaryota > Metazoa > Chordata > Actinopteri > Cypriniformes > Cyprinidae > Enteromius > Enteromius treurensis. Next base: position 16,224,099 of record JAUCMU010000001.1, read on the forward strand.
ATGTAACTGCATAGTAGTTTAAGCCACAATATAAAATGGGACCTTTACTTATTTATTTAAGGTTAAAATAAATCAAATAAAGGTTAAATTAAACTGTAAAGGACATTTGTAACACTAAAAATGATAGAAAATGATGTGTTCATAAAAGAATGGTGTTCACATTTCACAGTAAAAAAACATTAAGCAGTAATTTTTTTAAGCAATACATTTCTTAAGAAAAAATTCTTATCAGCTTATTAGAATGATTTCTGAAGGATCATGTGACACTGAAGGCTGGAGGAATGTCAGCTGAAACTTCAGCTTTGTCATCATAGGAAGTGACATTTTAAAATATATTCATATAGGATTCCGTTTAAAATTGTAATAATATTTGACAATATAACATTTCTGGATCAAATAATTACAGTCTTGGTGTTTGTATATAGTGTAACAATAAGAAATATTAGTTTAGTAGAATTGCTTGTAACATTTGGTCATCAACTTTAAAATGTAAACGACTCAAACTGCAAATTCCAAGCCCACCGTATGTTCACACAAGGGTTGAGAGAGGTATAAACCCTAGGGTGAACACTAACAAAATGTCTCTTTATAGGGAACATATTACCTCATTACCCTGTGTGACCACCTTTGCAAACAGCACCGTCTTGATTAGCAAATGTGTAACATTCCTTCGAACACTTTATGGACACTTGTGCACTGAAGTCTGAAACCCGGCTCCCAGTTTGCAACATTAACAGCATGTAGAGTGAATTTATGGTGTGGTACACTGGAGGGTGAGATGGGCTATCCTGGAGGTCAAGCTGACCAGGGTAGATAACACGAGCTGATCCAGGGCACCGCAGGCCACTGTCACCCCCCACCTCAACCCATTCCATGGATCTCCAGCCCCATCCGTGGCTCTTTGAAGTACCTGTGATTTAAGGTTATGAGAGGAGGACTCTGAAAAGGCCTCATTGATCTCGGAGCGTATCGACGGCTGTTACTCTGCCACGCTTTTGTTGTGAGGAGATTGACCTTATTTTCATCTCTCCGTCAATGTCTGATGACTGGACGGTGGATCCAACCTCCGGCATCTGGCTTCTCTGAAGTGATGCTGTAGAGTGAAATACTGAGTGAGCGGGATAAACATTTGCTTTTATGCTGGAGGTGCCGGAATTCGGCAAGCAGATCTCGGACATCGAGTAAAACACATGTGGGCTCTAATGGATGGTTGGTTTGAAGATGATTGCATGCTTATGTGATGAATAGGATTCTGAAACGGCATGAGATTCCACAAATCCTTATCAGAAACTATTGAGCAAGAAAACCGCTTGCCAAATTGCGGCAGATCTAGTTACTCCAATCAGATTATTATGGTGATAAATGTCTAACCAATAAAGCACTTGCTGCGCTCACACACATCAACATTACTGACTTGTTTGTTTGTTCCAGCACCACTCACGATCCTAAGCGTGTGAGGATGCGTGCCATGGAAAGAAAAATGGCTGCGGTAGTTGTTCTTGTCTAATCCATACAGCCGAGCTGCTTTGAAATTTAACAAGAAAAAGAATTACAGCTCCCGAATGTCAAGCGGTTTATTTTATTTGAATGCTACAGGAAGCAGCTGCTATCTACTGTATGTACACAGCTGAGCCTCTATCATACATTACATTAGCTCTCTGCTGCAGTTTAGGAAAACTACATAATGCTCATCCTCTCTTTTTCCCCCATTTTGTAACGTTTTATGCATTTGTATTTTTACAAAAAGCAGCGCTGTTCTGTTGTCAGATGACAAGGTATATAATTTTCTGTTAAAATCAAAATGTAAGAGTGTCCACAACACAGTACCCCCCCAAGCCCCCATATTTTTATACAAACGTTTTGTGAAAAAAAGTCAAAATAACTGATGCTGTAATTTTTATTATTATTATTTTATTTTGACATACAGAGGGTTAGCAGATGTTCTCTCTGTTTTATGTTCGTTGCACTATATAAATTTGATTTGAGAGACACAAATTACAGTGAAGTACAGTAAAGAAGTTTTAATATTGAAAAAGAAGTTAAAATATTGAAAAACATAAATCCGTACTAGCAGTAGTATAAGAATATGCCAAATTATTAAGATTTCTTTTCTAAAATGCCATGTTATTTTATGGTTTTTTTGATGATATTAAGATACTCTGTTTTTATGCATTCCCCTAAAATATTAAAACCTTTTTTTAATACAAAAATTTTAAACCATGGAGCTTTTTAGCATATTTAAGGGATTTATTGAATATTACTACTTTATACTTTGCACTACAAGATGAGCTGCAAGCGCTTGAGCTTTAAACATTCAGCTCTGCTTTCGTTTTCCAGGAAGCAATCTTTAGTTATTGTTGTGACTGGATGTATTAGGCTATCAGGCTTCACAACAGTTCTCAGGTAATTGCTTGTTCATAAAATAATTGAATTATGAAGTCACTTACCACACAAAGCTCTGCTAATTCCCCTTGAACTCGGAAATAGTTCAGCTTGTAGCAGCACAGCAGTGTGTCATGGACGTTGAGAAGTCGCTATTAAAAAAAAATTGTTATAATTGTGGAAAAACATAAACTCTTCGTGACCAGATGATCACAGAAGAGGTCTCCATGACAATATTACCAAGGAGTTGGAAGTTGATGCTGAAACAAGATTTATTGTGTTTACATTTCTCAAAACAGATTTTCACTATGGTGTCCTTGGTGTCACATCGACGTTGAGATTCCACGCCTATATTGTGAAAAGCTGCCCTAAGATAATTATATACTGCATAAAGCAACATGACTTTCCAGAATAAATATTTAATAGGACATATTCTCAAGGCCTCAGGGCTTCAACACTACACAATATTAACATGATCTAGCGGTTACGTTCTGTCACCTTCCAGCAGAGCTCTAACCACTGCAGTGCTTGATTTAACTGTCAGTAGCACTTTGCAAAATTGGACTGTTTCACTGGATCCTCCACTGCAAATGTTCCAAATCACTTCCTAAATCACAGCTGTTCAGGGAAAAAAGGTGAATAGATGGGTCCCGTACTAACCCCTTGTAGCTCTCAGTCTGAGAGATCAAGGTCTGTGATGTTGTTTGAGCTTCTCAAAATTGAATGTGATTTATATGTCATGGGGAAAAACTGTCGGTTTTTGCAATTTTGACAATGATGACCTTATGAGTGGGGAATGGTGGACTCCAAGGGGCCTTTTGGGAGACAAGCTGCTGCTTCATCCCAGACAATGGAGCACTGTACTGCATTTCCGATTATTGCCTTGGATCGTTTTTAAACGTATTAGGTCACTGTGATGTGGTCGTTACATATCGCTGCTCTAAAGCTGACCCTCTGATCGGATTCAAATGAATGATCGTTTTGAGATCAAAAGATCATCTGTTTTTCAGAGATGGATGCTCATGTGAACAATTACATTGACTGTGTAGAATAAGAAGGGGGAAAAAACACAAACGAATGATTAAAGATCAACCCCAGGTTGTCCACTTATGAGCTCTGACCACATTCCCACAAAATTTCCTTTTGGTCTACAACTTTCTAGGATTCCCATTCACATAATTTTTCTTCTGTTTGTCTATGTCTAATAGTTGAAACGTATCTCTCTTAAATATTTCTTCTTGGCAGTCGCCACTTAGTGCTGGTCTTCAATGGGATGAATTTGGAACAGATTGCAGATTAAACGTGAGGAGGTAATTAGGCCTAAAGAGGAGATAATTTTGCTCCAGCCAGGCTCCTGTTGTTTTAAGTCCTTCTGGAAAATGTGGATTTTCCAATGATGGCCATTTAAAGGTGTCACTGTGGAGCCACGGTGAATTAAAGGGAGTCACTACATAGTCTAAACAAGCAATCTTCTCCATTATCAACAGCCTGACAGGATAATAGAGTACAACTGGTCATGTGACAAAGGGTATGGTGACAAAAGACCGGCATCTATCATTTAGCCGTCTACGATGGTGCCCGCTTTTTATCAGCACAGTTTAATTTAAATCAAACAACGGGAAAGCAAAAAATAAAAACGAGAGATAAGAAAGGCATTGATATTAATTTGTTAACATAAAAAAATGGCATTAATGGCATATATATATATATATATATGATAAGAAATACTTGATAATATGCTGATATAATAATTTTTTTTTTATTTATTTATTCATTTCTTTATTTGATAAGATATTGAGGTCTTAAAGGTAATAGAAAAACATTTTATTAAATATAAAAAAATGTATTTATTTATTTTGTTTGTTTGTTTAATATGATATGGAGGTCTTTATGTTAATGTGCTCAAATCAAAAACATTTAATTAAATACAAAAACATATTTATTTATTTATTCATTTTTATATTTGATAAGAGCTAATATGCTAAAATCAAAAACATTTAATGAAGCATTATTTAAATGAGTACCTCTCGTTTTGATACAGGTTTTGCAGTGATATTTTACGTAAAGTTGTTCTTGGCATAGATTTAACCTACACTAATACAGCATCGTTACCTTGACGAAGAAAGCAAAAAAACTACCACAAAAGTTCAAGAGGTTATAAAGGTAAATGATTTCATCTGCCTGGCCCAAACTACGGCAACGAGCGTGGGCCAATAGCAGCACAATGAGCCGGTCCATTCCTCTCTGAGGTGGAAACGGCTAGTTAGAGTCCGTAATCTCCAGAGACGCCTCCAGCTTGGCCCATTCCCGAACCCCCCCGCCAGGGGCTTTTAAGTGGAACCTTCTGAACATCGAGCCAACGTTTGCTGGATAGCAGGCAGCTGGACTTTGTCATGCATGACCAGGGACATTCTTGTTAGTGTAGTGTAACCTTTTCTTCACTAACACAGATAACACTGGCACCTAGCTGGGTCCTAATCTGCGTGCAGTGCCCAAGCAAGGGGAGGGGGACCGGGGGGCAGCTAAGAGGTTGTGGTGGTGGTGGGGGGTTAAATTATCAAACAGCAGGCCTGCAGCGGTGGCTGGGGACCCTGGCACCCCCAACGCCGGTGGTGAGCTCACCGCACTGAGAAAACAGAATCCCATTCAGGGACATTTACTGCATATCTGCTTGAGATCCTGAAGCCAAACTCCTACTGTAGAACAACACTGGTGCCGTTCCTCAGCCAAGTGCTTGACATTCGCTTCCCTTGTTTTCCTATCAGAATGCTCAGTTTGTCAGTTCGCATCTGCTTCATGCTGTCTCAGAAACCTCGCAATTGCAAACTGTGGTTGTTTTTCAAAAGCTGCCTCGACAGCATGCAATATAAATGAGTTGTAGACATGTTGCCGTAGTCTGTGTATTTAACTCCTCGGCCGCTCGTGCAGATGATCAAAGCATAGAGAGGTTCTCTATCACATGGCTAAAATGTTCATCTAATCTCAATAGTGCTGCGAGGGATTCACTGTTGGTGTGGAGAGCTTAGCTGCTTCAGGGAGAGGGGCCTTCAGACAGAGAGAGCCAACATGTGTACTCCAGATGCCCAAAAGCGGAGGTGGGTGTGAGCCACGCTAGTGCTGACAATAATTCGGGGACAGCGGGTGTCAGGCTGAGAGAGGCCTACACCTCATCACCCCGCCGGCTAATTGATTTCCAAATGAGCCGCGGTATTTCTGCACAGTAATCTTGAAAGGGGGTCATAAAAATGTCCGGGGATACAGGGTGTGCCGCGCTTTTATCTGAAAACCTAAAATGTCTCTCGCTTTCCTCTCTCTTATTTCTACAACCGCTAACCTTTCTCTCTTCCTCTTTTCTTCCATTCTTTATTTACTATTTCTCTTTACAAGCTGGCACACCTGAATTTTTTGCTCAAATTCAGCCCTTCTCTTTGAAAGGGAAATGTCTGAGAGGGCAAGAACATCCAAATCAGAACCATATTGGTGCTCTCCGTACAGAATTATGAGTGTGTATAAGAACAAAGTGAATACCCATGAAGAATTCGAATCCTAATAGTATTCCAATAACAATGATGCATTGTTTTTTACCATTTAGCTGCTGATTAGGTGATAAATCAGTTTGGGGTTTGGTGTTGTGACATTGGCCATCGGTCTCCAGCTTATTGTGGTAAATGAAAACCAGGAACCATGAAAACACATGCCTCTGTTATCTTAATCTTTTGTACGTGTCATCTTTATTGTGAAAATGTAATTTCATTTTATGAAGATACCTTTTTATGTTTCTTTTATATACAAGATAAAACCATTTTTTGAGAGAAGTGATACAGCTGTCAGGGTACAATGAAAATGTGGGAAGAGTTAGGAAACATGATCAAATACCACCTGTGGCGTCAAACGGAAAACTGTTTCAGTGTTTCTTCAACTGTTTGAAAAGGGTAATTTAACACTGTTTGCAAAAGTCTTTCTCTCAGTGGATTCCACTGAGTATGAGAAACAGCAATAAAACACTAAAGTACAATAAAATGCAGGTCAGTAGTATAATTAAGCTGAAACTTTTTTATTTGGCTCTTGTGTTGGGGCGACATTAACTTTTGGGAACAATCTTGTGGTTAAAAATAATTTGGTGGGATAAAACATTCCCTTGTAGGAAAATTGAATTATTTATATTATCTAGATATTATATATTTAATGCTCTCAAAGGAAGAATATTTACATTTCCAACATCTTTGTACAATTTAATTATTTCATAGTTTGTACATTTATATATGTTATATTCTGTGCCCACACAATGTACATGACAATATATAATATATTACAATTAAACAACCACAGAATTTAGCATTGAATATATAATTATTTAAAATAAAAGTCTAAATTGTATACTTTTTTAAGAAAATCGTAATATATATATGTACAAATTACAATTTTTCATAATCCTATAAATTTGACAATAATGCAGTGTTTTAAACAGCAGGCTAGTTCTTTGATTCTTTGACGTACAGAGTTAAAAAAGAGAGAGATTCTCATGAACAAAAAGTAAACGAAAGTATTCATAACACTTCTTGCCATAACAATTTGTAATGATCTCTGATGGTCTGTCTTAGAATATCTCAAAGAAAATGTTTCCACAGATTACTCAGATCTGCTGTCCACAAATTGAAACTAGCAGTATCTTTGGGTTGTGCAGAGGCTAGGCAGAGACATTATACCTGGTAGAGCTGACAGCTAACTGACCACTTGCGGCTCTGTTGGCGTTGTGCCTCTCTCCTTATTAGAGCCATCCAAATGTAAATATTTCCTTAGTTACCTTGCTTGTTGATCTACGGACTATTTCCATATTTATATTGAACTCAAAACATTTATTGTAGACAATGTGAATGGACCAAGGTGTTGTTCCATTAACAGTAACAAAACAGTTTGCACACAACTCCTTTTCCTTTTTTTTTTTCTTCAACAGGGAGCTACTGTTCCCTACTCAAATGTTACCCTAGACCCCAAAACAAGTCATAAGTGGCACTGGTGTACTTGTAGCAATAGCCAACAATACACTGCATGAGTAAAAATTATTTTTCTGTTATGCCAAAAACCATTAGGATTTATCATTAGTAAAGATCATGTTCCATTGTATATTTCCTACAGTAAATATATTAAAATGTGATTTTTGATTAGTAATATGCATTGCTTAGAGCTTCATTTGGACAACTTTAAAGATGATCTTCTCAGTATTGTGATTTTTTGTTTTTATTATTTTTTTTTTTTGCACTCAGATTCCAGATTTTTAAATAGTTGTATCTCGGCCAAATATAGTCCTATCCACACAAACCATACATCAATGTAAAGATTATTTATTAAGAGTTCAGATGATGTATAAATCTCAGTTGAAAAGAAATAAAAAAAATATATACCCTATGACTGGTTTTGTGCTTCAGGGTCACAAACGAGTTGAAATAAAAGAGCATTAGTACAAGAAAATAGTAGTACTATTGAAAAACAGTAGTATTACTTTTAATTTGCAGTCAAGCCCTATAGTGTTTTTTTTCCCTTGAGAGCTAAATCCCACAAAAAAATAAAAATTTGAGAGTCTGCATTCTGTGAACCTTGTTTCCTGTTTGTCTTCATGACACTTAATACACAATCCAGACCAAACTCGCAGTTTAATCAGCAGCCTTTTGGAAACAGAACATTTCATCTAATGACTAATCTTACATAGAGTAAAACCCACAACACAAAATTATAATAACATTGATAGTAAGATCAATAAACAATAAGAGATTTGACACTGAAAATGCATTACCCTTTTAAAACTTGTTTGTATTTGTCTGATGGTATAAAATAAATAGCAATGACAATTTAAAATGCACTATAAAATACAGTATGCTTACGTGTCATTTTTCAGATTATGATGGTCAAAAGAAATAATAATAAACAAACAAATCAATAAATATTTCTATGTGTAACTTTCCTTTATCTCTGGACTGATGGTCCCAGAATACGCAGAGCTTGGTGGCTCCTTCTTATCAGAGCCTTGCTGAGCCTATCATCACTTTTAGGAACTACAAGGTGAACTTTGACCTCTGATCCCTCTCTTCGCTAAGATATGGATAAGAAACCTAGTTCTCCCAAAACTACTGATAAATACAAACTTTTAAAAGCACATATATTCACAGAATGAGTGGGGTCTGGAAACGTGGAACTTTCGTCTCCTCTTAAAAGTCAAGAGACGCATTCAAGTAAATGAACCAGAATTTTAAGTATTAAGTATACAAGGACGGCTATCCTATTAGCCAAATGAAAGATTTGAAGGTAGAAAAAAAACCATTATGAGATTGGTAAAAGCAACATTATGCCATAGATTCGATAAATCACGTGCAGACCACATCACACGATGCGAAATGGACAAATAACAAAGTCAGCTAAGACACTGTGTCTGTTTCACATTACGATTAATCGTTGCGTATACAATATAACCGCGTTATCAACTCTCCCTCCCCTCTTCCAAGAACAACCATACACGCTGGCATCAATTACCCATCCCAAAATTCGGTTAGCTCTTCTTTTCACAAGCCGAAACAAAAGCCGATGGCTATGCAGAACCACAGTGGGGCCGAGGCTAAACGGATTAGCACTGGGGCTGCTGGGTATCTGGTGAGTGTCAGCCGTTCCCTGGCCAGGGTTTGAGTTTGCGAGCGTGTGTTTGTTGACCTGGCTTTGGACATCCTCTCTCAGTACGGAGGCTTCATTCACTGCTCCGTTGTTTCGGGGAGCCAGTTTTGAAATCAGGTTAGGGCGACAGGGAGAGAATTCAAGCATTTGCTTGCTGATTTGATTTAGCGAGGGCAATCAGTCGGGCAGTTTCTCTGATTTATAGCTTCCTGCTTCCCTTTTGCTCCTCATGTTGCCCTCTCACATACTGTATCAAGCTGCTAGGGGATGAGGGCACTCGTACTGACCAAAACATACGCGCTTGCCTACTTATCAGTGGTCACTTAAACACTGGGTCAGAGCTAAATGTATTTATTTAAAGATGAAGAAATGCTTCCCACACACCAGTTAGGGAAATCCTCAGTGGCTTTCTGGCAGTCGGCATGCAAGACTTTTCGACTCAACAATATCATTTATTTCTGGCCCGGCAGTTGCGAGGCTGGATAATGGCGGTCTTTGACAGTGCCACCCGCAGACTGAGAGGGACAGTGGAGATGAAAGCTGGCATGCTGCTAACCTTTGTGTTACAGAGAGATGATTCTCCTAATTGCTTGTGACTGCACGAACAGCCATGAAGACGACTGCAGTGCCGGACAGTGTTATTAGGCTGTGCCCGATGCCTGTGTGCCCACACACACAGTGCTGTACAAAAGGCCTTCAGAGCTGGAGAAACCAGAGTGGCCATTGTGTAGAACCGCTACGATTTACACATGGAAACATGAAGCCCAGAAACAGTTTCCAAGATTTTCAGTGACTGCATATTTTTCCCACAGATACCACTGCATTGCCAACTCCAGTGTACTCTCTCTCTCTCTCTCTTTTATTTCTTTTAAATCATGGAAATTGCTGACGTTGGTCATTTATTATGATAGTGTTTTATTTTCTTTTTATTTTATGTAGTGCACTGATAAAGTAAATGTAAAACTTAATTTTTTAGTTATTTAGGTTATATATTGAGCTTATTATATTGAGTAATTTATACAAGGCTTTGTAGATGTGTTAAAACGTGTGTGTGTGTTTATATTAGTCTACATTTATCTAATATATTTACTGATTGATGAATGAACCATTTAAGCATTTAATGTAATTAAATATCTATAATTATTATGAATTTTTACTTTAAATTTAACACAGTAAATTTTTACTTAAAAGAGTGTTTAAAATTGATCATCCAATATTTGAATCATAAGGTGTTTGATAGCTGTGCTGTAATATTTTAAAAACCGCAATGAATGAAACAATGAAAATGTAGAAATCTAGCTAGAATTCAAGCTTATTTATTAACCAATATATTTATTAACCAATATATTTCTTGTTCTTCATTGCCATTACCCGTATAATACACACACACATATATATATATATATATATATATGAAATAATGTAAAATTGTAGCCACACTGACAAAGTAAATCTCATTTTGTAAAATTAAATACGATAACCTGTCATTTGTATGTTGAATTTTTTTGCTGATTATTATATGGCTTTTGGAAGAACGATAGAAAATGTTAATATTTCAATTAAAGTAATAGTTTACCCAAATATGAAAATTCAGTTATCATTTACTCACCCTCGTGTTGATCCTGTATTTCTTGTCCATAATAGAAGTCAATGGTCACCAAAATTGTTTGGATACCAATTTTCTTCAAAATATCTTATTTTTATGTTCCACAAAAGAAGGAAACTCATGAGTTAGGAAAGACACGAGGGCAAATAAAAAATGACAAAATTTAAATTTCACTCTAATGTGTTGATCATTTTGTGGCTGAATTCAATTAACACACATAATAATTATTCCTGCATTATAACCGATGAGAATTCAATTTGATGGTAACCTGTTCAGTGTTACTCATAGGCATACAAGCAATGGGTGGTCCAGTTATGGCCCATTAAGAGCCTCTTATTTCCATCCACAGCTGTCCTCGGCCTAGCCTGCTGTCCAGCGTCCAGCCACCTATCTACCAGCTGGCCTTCAGTGCCGCTAAAGCCTCTGGTTTTTAGGGTATGTGACATCAAGGCATCGGAGCAAAGACCTAATCACGTTAACATCCACAACCAGACGCTCCGCTCATTTGACTAATCAAAGAGAACGGCTCGTTCAGAAAGAAGAGAGGCACTGTATGAGGTACTTCCTATCTCTTTTTCTTATCTGTTCATCCCTGTACAGCACCTATACAGCATGCACTTAATGTGGTCTGGACTCACTCATTAGCTTCCACATGTTACCTGAAATGCTCTGCAGCGGGGGAAGGTTTGTATTGCATGTAATAATGCATTTTTTATAGGCAATGGTTGAAAGAAATACTCCATAGAAGAAATTATGGATTTTATTAATGCTGTTTATCTAAAAAGAATTGAATATCAAAAAATAAGTAATTTTTAAGAATATGCATTGTTAATCATATTGTAAGGTCAATATGTATATATATGTGTATATATATATATTTTTTTTTTCTTTTTTTTTTCTTCTTTTTTTTCTTTTTTCTTCTTTGCATTTATTACATGTCTGAAAAGTGTTTATCTACTTTGGTTGGATCTGAGCTTCAGTATAATTTACTCTGCCTAATACGGCCTATATGATTTGAAGTCAGAGTAAAAAGAATATAATTTTATTTTATGTTTTAAAAGAATAATTTTATTGTTGCACAAACAGAAAATAAAGATCAGTCAGTCTCAACCCATGAAATGCAGTTATACTTGACAGCTTTTGATTGGTGAAAATAACATTCATTGAAAAATATAATAACAATGAAAGTTAATTATAATATAATTAAAATAACTTATTTCCTGTGATTTTGGTCATAGGTTTTACAGCATGGACAGCATTCCAACATCAACACTTATCAGAGACTTTTCAGCAGGAGTCATTTCTGCACAGAGCGAAGATTGGCCCTATCCTGGTGGTGAACGATGTCTATAATGTTAAGCACAACAAATGACAAAACCATCCAGGCGCGCACATCAGCGCAGGGTTCAGGGAAGGTAAGGAAAAAGAGGCCCTCTATGACATATCTACTGTGGGAAACGGGCCGCAGAGATAACCGAGCTTTAGTGTTTCATCTCTGCTTCATCCCATACACATTATCACTGACCTTTCACCCTGCAATAAGAAAGGCTATGTAACCCAGAAAAACCCACAGCCATAAATATCTTTATCCAGAGCTGTAAAAATGCAGGATATTCAAATGATGTGAATTGTGTCGAAATAGGAAAGCATTTAAAAAAAAAAAAAAACTTCACTTGCCTTTGTCCCAGTATGGAAAAGTATCTCTCTCAATTTTCTCTGTCACTGTCTCTCTCTTTCCTGCCTGCTAAAGGGAAAGAATGCTGAAGACCGAGGAACGCTTGATTAACCTTAGTCAGAGAAGACACAGCCACAGGAAATCCCACATAACAGCTTAAATACACATCACACAGTGATAACGGAAAAATGTGATAGCTAGATTGTTTTAGTTCTTGGTCCTAATGAGACAGTTTTCCATGAGAAATGATCCCACAGTGAGAAAAGGTTGTCTGTTAATTGGTACATACACAATTACAGCATGAAGTACATCCATAATTGATTCTTTACCGATGCTTCACTGCATTGCGTGTCTCAACTGGCACAGCAGATATAGTACATACAGTATACCTATGATAGCATCAGTAATATTCTATTGAAAATTTTTCATTAGTTTCTTTTGAAATATAAAGCATAAAACAAGGAAGTTTTAGTTTTAGAAAGAGCATACACACAGCAATGAAGGAAAAATATAATAACTAGATTGTTTTTGTTCTGGGTCTAATCAGATTTTATTTCTGTTTTTATGCTTTTTTATGCTTGAGGTTTCTGATGAGGGCTGATGTTGGAATGCTGTCTATGCTGCAAAACGTATAAACCAAATTATGTGGGAAAACGCAATTTTTATTATGCCATTTAACCATTTTAATTTCAGTTTCACTATATGTGTACTTTATTTAAAACGGCCTGCAATAAAAGTTCCAAAAGTAGAGGTTTTGCAATGATGCCATAGCAGTTGGTTTTTGTGTAAAGAGTTTTTTTTTTTAATAATCTAAATAATAATTTTCCACTTTAAAGAACTTTTAGTGTAATATAAAAATTCTATAGATGTTAATGTTTCTTCACGTTACCATCGGTGCCAAAAAACAACCTTTTACTTTAAAGACGTAAGAGAATAGCTCACCCAAAAAATTCAATTTGGTCATCATTTATTCACCCTCATGCCGTTTCAAACCTTCACACATTTATTTCTTTGCTGGAACAACAAGATATTTTAAACAATTTTGGTAACCAAACTTTTTTTATGAGTTATAAGGAGTCGAGTTGAGTAAATGAAGATGAAGTTTTAATATTGGGGTGAACTATCCCTTTAATACAAACATTAATTAGGTTTTAAGCTTTAAAAAGTCAAAGCCAGGACATAAACTTCTAATACAGGAAACATACTTACTTTATTATTGCAAAGGCAGGTAAAAATGTCCTGGCCTCACTCGTTCAAATGCTTGGATGGGTTTTATTTCAGCTAATGAGGTGTGAAGCCTTACCCTGAGTGTGTGTGTGTGGTGCTGCCCATAAACCAAAAGTGAGAAACAGCTTGTTTGGTAGGAATTAGGGGTTTACGTTTCCATTTTTCCACTCTCCGAATAGTTGTCCGTGTTTATATTTTATTCGTGAATTTGAATTACTAATGGTTTTTCAAATATATCATTACAGTTCTGTGTACATGTTATATGAAGCATATCAATACAAATTATAATGGAATTTGAATTTCGTGAGTCAACAAAATGATTTTGTGACCAACCATCGTTTTCTTTTCCAGAGCTTCTCTTTAACATGTCTATTTTAAGAAGGTATTGTTCTCAGTAGTTGATTAGTTGCTTGGGCCTCTCTTATTGTCATCCCATGCCTGTCTGTGTCTCGCAGACATGGGGCCCCTTAGCAATGCAGCCATTAACTAAGGTCATTACAGAGAGAGGCTTTGTCATTAAGACCTCATGGGTTCTCCATGAGTCATGCTAATGACTTTTTGCATTTATCGTTTTATTCTCTATATTCTCCTTCACTACTGATTTCTTCAAAGGTTTAGGCAAATATCAAGTGAACATAGTATCACCTTCAAGTGTCTAGAGAGGTGTCTGGGTCAATGTCATCATCTCAGACAAACATCCTTTTAGCGGCCCTTTGAATAAAGCATGGCTATTGTTCCTGCATTGACAGCACATACTTGGACCTGTCAGTCAAAGTGTCACGAAGGGCATATTGACGAACACAGAGGTTGCGTTATCGCTGATCGTAATAAATCTGATGCCGTTTAATGCAGTGCATTTCAAGTATTTTTACAGCTATGTAATCGGTGTGACAGAAACTGCCAGAGCTGTTATGACATGGGAAAGTTGCCTTACCACCCAGGTGCTAACACCCTTTTGAGCGGCTCTGCTTAGCATTGGCGTCTCCTCCAAAGCTTTCAACAGCACTGTTACTCAGTGGGGCTTTACAGACTCGCAAAGACCTCTGGGAGACGTAGTCTTTTGGAAAGCCAGCGAATTTGCATTGCTCATAAGTATCCTGTTGTGTTCAGAGCTTAGCCTTGAGCGCAATCGCAGGCTGGAATACACAACAGATTCCTCGCGTTCATTGTAGCCGGGTGGGTAAATGCAAGCCGCCATCTGTTTTTTTTCAGTGAATGCCAAAAGTAACCCAAGGGGATGGGCGAAGCCTGTGATTGGGTCGGCACCCTGTTGCTTCAGAGGCCTGGTCTCTGTATCAAACAACGGTGTGCTGGCGGAAAGACCCATGGCACAGGGGATACAGCTATGGAGGCAGTGACCTGGATGTGTGTCAGTAGGGGAGTGTGGTTTATCTCCTCTCTATTTGTCATTTGTTCTTTTCCTTTTTCTATCACTCCTCCCCCATTTCAAAAGGGCAGTTTTGCTTCCCTGCTCGCCTTCTTGTTTTTCCATGAAATCACTCGTCTGTCACTAGATCCTAGCCATCGTACGCATTGTCTCAGAGGACATCGCACAATGAGCTCCTTGTCGTCTTTGATGCTTTTGTCTCGAATGAGGACTGAAACAAAAGCCATGGTGCTTTTAAACACGTTTTAGCCTCTCTTTGTTTTATTTCGGTCTGAATTGAAAGTTGACCCAAGTCTCGTTCGTATCACAGTGTGCCATAAAAAGCCTCATGGACCCCTGGATTTACAACTCACCGTTTTCCCTCAGGGCTTTGGAAGCCATATTATACCTGACTCAACTGAACCCAATGCATTCTAAGCCACTATAGGCGGTCAAGGCCCATAAAAGCCTAACAGTCTCTGCTGTGGCTGTTGGTGGTCCGTCTTGTTCCTTGGCCTTTAGATGGCAGAAGGGGCCTTTCTGACTGTCTGTGTGTGTGTGTGTGTGTGTGTGTGTGTGTGTGCATACGTATGTCTTTTGCAGGGACGTCTGTGAGAAAAACATCAAAAGGCAACATAATCCAGGTACAGGGCTTCACTTTTAACATTTCAGCAGCTAGGGTCTAAAGCAGCTATAAAACTGTGGCCAGTGGGATGAGAAACATGATTGATGCTGAGCACAGCTTGATTGCTAAGAGATTTAGCTGCCTATTTGTAATCTAGGGCTTTGGTCAGTACTGAGATTCATTCACAGTTGTATCTTCATTTAGCTAGTCATTCACATCGGTGTGATACAGGATTCGGAGAGCCGACCTTACATGCATTTAAGGTGGTATATGTCATAAAAATAAAGAATGCTTAGGTTAGCATTTAATGTATTGCTGCCATTTCTTCATTTCCTTTTTGAAATTTTATTGACGTTACTTTTCTTTTCCGTTTAGCAGTTCATTGCAGTGCATTGTACAGTTCAAAGAGATGGGGGACGCAACCTTCATGTGGCCACCTGGGTTCTTCTCAAGTCTAACCCACTCACAGAACACCCCTAAAGGTCTGGGTGAGTAAGCGGGTTCCCTGGGACAGTTTTTTCTGTAAGTATACAAGTCTGGTTGGAAAAAACATACAGAGGGAGCTGTGAGAGGGGAAGTGAAAGAGTACACTTTGGGGGCTTCTCAGGCTCTGTCATGATCTTTATTGCATGATGTGATAGAAAATGAATGTTTCTGGATCATTGAGATTGACATGAGCTTACGGTTTAAGGGTGTATGACTGCATAACATCCAGTTTTATTTTTCTCTTTCAGTGTCATTCACATGCATGTGGTTTTATGGTGACCTGGTTTTATTTTGATCCAGTCTAGAGGGAGGTTAAGGACGGCGCTTTAAAGCCTTCCACTAAACCACATGGTTGAAGGGGTTTTTATCTCCACCTAGTGGTTTAAAGGGCTAAATGCTACAGGTGAAGGGCTTGCAGGGAACCTTATCAGTGATCTATTACTGTATGAATGCTTGCACGTTTGAAACTGCTTTTATATAGAGGCACAATATTTACATCAAATCAATACTGAAAGCAACAATCTTTTGAAAGGGGGAAAAAGTTTTTACAATAAGTTAGAAAATGTGAATTAACATTAGATCATAAAACTGGTGCAAGAGAACAGTCGGCTAATTATGTCTATTTTTTTGGTAAAACATTTAGGTTGGTGTAATTTTAATAGGAACCGTAAAATTTTATTTAAATGCATTTATTTTTCGTCTCAGTATACACCAAGTGAATGTTATTTTCTTTTTCTTCGTTACATTTTTCAATTCATCATGAATGGATAATATTTAAAATAAAGAAACTTTTTTAATAATGAGTTAATGTTGTTAGTGCACTATATTTTACCAGTAATACAGCGCAAAGCAATATGCGCGTAATAACTTTAAATAATATTACTTTCCAAGACACGGGATTTATTAATTGATTTACCACGAATTTACGGACTACATAACCCAATCCAATGGGCATCGATTTTATACTGCTAGAATTTTTGATAATGTGCTATTATATTTTAATTTGACCTGGTTTTGGTCTTTATCGTTTTACCTTAAAAATGCACGCGCACATTGCACATTCCTGAAAACATTTATGAAAATATGTTAAAATATTTTTTTCTAAAACAACGTAAACCGTAAAGATAGAAAAGGAAGAAAGAAAGTTGATGTAATGTCTTGATTTCATATTATCGTTTTCGTTTATTCACGAGACAATATTTTATGTTAAAACCTCTGATTCCAAAAATGAATGTATGTTATTGTTATTGACATCAAACACTTTTTTATTTATTTGTTTGTTTTAATCTACTGTTTTCCCACCTAATTGAAGGTCTGTGCATGTCATTATCGGTGATTACGGAATGATCTTAGTGTAGTCGTTGTATTTGGTGATAAATGTTTTAGACAAGCCACTCTTGACATTCTTACTCAATATCCTCGCTGAACCCATAAAGGAGAGAGCTGGAGCTGCAGCAGAACCTGTTCTTTCTCAATGCACATTTGAGTTACCCTGACTGCACAATGATGGATCCCCACTCCAAACTTCTTCTCTTCACATTTCGTCCCAAATATAGATTTGCAGGTGTAGCCTAAAAAAAGTTGTGCAGATAGTGTCATTTCGCGTTTTTATTTTTTATTTTTTTATGAGCAGTTAATTATTGTCCACCCCAAATATTTCTCTGTAAACAATTGATATAGTACATTTATGATTTATTTAGTAATGTAGCCTAATTTAGCGACTTAATGTGTAATTGTTTTTCGTATTAACTATCGATTTGTTATTAATTAGAGTGATGTTTATGATATTTAATGCAGACTACAAATTAAATAAAGACTTTTAAAAAATTAACACCCAAAATTATATAATTTAACACATTCCTTTAATGTAATCTTTTTTTGTCAGTTAAGGGACAAACACAAGGACGAATTCTCGTTCTCAAGTATTCAACACATCACACAATTATTAATATGCGAATAGGATGACAGTAATCTTAATCAAACGTGAAAGAGAAATGGCTTTAAGAGCCATGTGTCCTGTTGGCGCTCTGTCCTCTGAAGCCTGTATGAATGTGCTTTCCGTGCATAATTCACACACACCTCTGAGTTTTATTAACTTGGTTTCTTTTTTACAACGTAGTAATGTGTGAAAATGGGGAGGGTTCATAGTCAATTAAGACTAGAAGCAAATCTCCACAGTGTTGCACTTAAGGACTCTAATGAGGATGGTGATGATAACAATAAAACACTTCATCTAAAACAAAAGATTTCGGAAACCTTACATGAAACTGTCAAAGTGAAATCCGTGCGCTGATATCAGCGGATGAGATAAGCATAATTGTGATCATCAACTTGATGAGAAAATTGGATGGGCTATTAAATTAAATCCTTATTAGAAGTAGCTACAAAGCTAAAGACTGAGATGGAGCCGATAAAATAGTAAACAGTGATACATCGGCAGAAGTCTTGTTGCGCAATATGGTCAAAAAGAAAAAGGCTAAATATGCAATCAAATATACGACAAACATGCGGTTGCAATACGGGATCTGTGCAAAGCAATGAAGTTGTGGCGATTTTCCAAACAGTGGACTTGTGAATGTAGTATGTTTCTTCAGCAGTGTTGCCACCAGAGATCAAACAGTTTGACACTGGCGCAACGAGCGCAGCTTATGAAGGGGACCCGAGTGCTGTGTTGGGTGCTGGCTGGAGAAATGTTATGATCTTGTAATTACAGGTCTTGGACAGATGCATTATCCAGGCTCAGCGTTGGAGCCACTGGATATTATTGTAGCCAGAGAGCCGGAGGGCCAGACACCTACCATCGGGGAGAGGGGCTGACCCTGCTGGCCCTGCACTACGGCTCCTGCGCCATATTGCACATTTAAGCACCAGGGTTTTCCAAGTTCACCGGCGTTGTTGATTAACAGGCCAGCTTTGAGGGGAGATGATGTATGCATTCTCCAAACGAGTTCCCAACAATCCACTCACGGATGAGGTCATGCTGATCTAGGTCGTGGGTCGCAGGACCGGCGATATTAACCCGGTTTGTTTCATGTTGTCCCCTTTAGCGTTGTGTTCAGATGCCTGCAGAGGAGCATCCAAAATTACTAGCTATACTGTTTTTTTCTTTCTTTCTTTAGTTATTTATTTATTTATTTATGTATTTATTTATTTATTCTTGGGATACAGTGGTCGATAAAAACATAAAAAAAAGAATTAATTATTGTCTTCCAACGTTAATTTCCTAGAAAAAAAGATATGGATTTTTTAATTTATATATATATATATATATATATAGCTAGGGTAGCTAATTTCCAATACAATCTCACGACCAGTTCGTATGAATTCGTACCTAAATGTACGATTTTGTGCGATGGGTAGGTTTAGGGGCGGGACTAGGTGTGGGCTACGTCATTCGTACAAATTCTTACGACTTGTGCAACTATAGTAAAATACTTACAATTGAGCAAAAATCGAATGAATTTGTATATTTATATTTATTGAGTGAGGCTGAGCTATAGCCACCTCGTAAAATAAGCTATAGGCTACGAGTTGCAATGAGATCAAAAGTTTGCGCGTCTTTGGGTCTTTCATTTCAAATAAATTAAAAGGCCTATCAACCTAAACACATAATAAAATTGGAAGCAATTAAAGAAATAGCCTACGCAAGCTAACAACTATCTCTAATAGGTTAAAATGATGGTGTTAGATTATATGCAGATTTCGGTTCACGGGTATTACAGAACAAGGCCCTAAATTTAGATAAAAGAGTTAGATTAGGTAAATTCCGCACAGACAACGGAGCTAGCCAGCCCACGATTAATTCAAATCCATGAGACCGCAAGAGCAGTTCAGCAGTGGTTGAACTGAGTTATACCTTTATATAAAATGTCATGCTCTACATTAATATCTTCCATCGGCTCTGGGGTCCTGGAATAACTCTTTTCTTAATCCCACAAATGTCAGACACCGGCAAACGTCAAGCGTCCTGTATGGCATGATGTGACAGTGGACAGCCTCTGTCAAATAGATACGGCTTCATGCATAAACAAACCATAAAACATACGTCTGCGAACACGGCCTCGGTAATATTTAAGATGGGTTTCAATAACTCTACTTGCTTGTGAAGAGCGCTTGTCCGTGTCTCGCATGGAAAGCTCACCTCAGACAGGTAAAGAAATAGCTCTCGGGAGCGTTTGATGCTGTTTTTGGCACAAGCTCACAGCTGTGGCACACCTGTGGAGAACCAGAGTTCGTGAGGGCCGTTTACAGCGTGAATGACAGAAGACTCTATCTAAGCATCACGGACCTGAGACAGGCAGCATGCTCAGCTCGTTTAGGAAGCTCATATTATCTCCACTGTTCTGATCTCATAAGGTGTGCTCATAAATAAGAAAAAAATTGATCACATTACTTTCATGCTCATGTGAGATAGGGTATAGCATAGTCCTGCCCGTTGATATTGCCTTTAGCCTTTAAAAGAAGTAGACTGAAGCTTAGTTTTATAAAAATGCTTTTCCTCAAGTTCAACTGAAAATGAATTAAACTGCACTATATGTTCATTTCTCCCCCACATTACACATAATACTGTAAATACGCTGTTTGTGAGATTTATTATTTCACGCAAACTGTGGAGAAAAAAAGGCACCATTTATATCATAGACTTTTAGGCTCATTTATTTATTTGTTTTGTCTATTCATTTACTGATTTATTTTGAAACGAGAATAGATTTAGAGCCAGAGGTCTATTTAAATGCATCTTGCAAACGGAAATGATGCAGTTCCAGGCGCGTCCATCATCAGCACCACAGTTGATTTCATACTGGCACAAATTCCTGCATCCAAATGGGCATGTCTATGAAAACACGGAGTAAGGCATTTTATAGGCTAAAGCAGGTAGGCAGTATAGCCCTATATTAAATTCCCAAGAATTTTAAAAGCGTTAACACTATGCAGAAAACAAACAAACAAAATCAGCTAAAGCCAACCTAAGGTAGTTTACATTCTTATCTGGTTTAAATTAGAGTCAAACTGGTTAAACTGGACATAAACAACCTAGCTAAGGATATACAGCACGTTTAACGAGCTTAAAAGTAATATTTAAAACCAGCCTAAAGCCCTGCCAGGTTGGGAGACCAGCAAACCAGTTCTGACCGGTAACCTTTAAAAAATAATTTATCGCATTGTCTCCACTGTGACATATGACTAAGGAAGTCAATCAATCTAAATAATCACTCACTCAGAAATACTTGATTATTTAGTACAGAAACCTACATTGCGTTTGAGGCGGTGGTCGCCGGGTGATGGTGGGGGGTGGTTTGCAGGAAACAATTACAGAAACAGGGGCGCTCCCGTCCTCGAGCACAGGGTCTGGGTTATACCCGCATTATAGAGGAGGACACTTAGAAAGAGTGCCAGCCTAACCAACCTGCCGTCATCACACAGAACAGCATACCCCATATCAATATTTGTATTTACGTACTTTACATATAGAATTGTTTCAGAACTCACACAGGTGTGCTTGGTAAGCTAGTGAGGGAGATCATAAAGAATGCAGCATCCACAATATTGTTTTTTTCCCCGGAAAAAAAGCATTTGGAATCAATTTAATTTATTCGAAACAAATTTATAGGATATAAATCAGGGCACAAAACTGAAAAGAGAAAGAGAGGGAGAGGGAAAAAACAGACACTCCTTATGACCTTGTCTCCATTGGATCTGCATCAATGGTCCTGTCTTTCAACACAGAGGGAAAAAAAATACAATTTATCGACTTCAAAGAGAGCAGATCGAACTAACCTCTTCCATGGCCCCGACAATAAACGCTAATATTAAACTAAAACCAAAAATCCAATTACTCAAGACATTTGCTATAAAAACTGAGACCTTTGGGTTGGCAGTTGTGGTTTTTTTTTGAGCATCATGACGTTTGGCATCTGCTTGGCATTTATGCCGACGAACGAATTGCGTGAGTGAAACACGTATTAAAATACACCAAAGCACTTAGCCAGGAGAAGCCGCATTTCCAAAATAATAATAGCAGAACATTCCGTAATTCTCCTTTATGTCGCACAGATCAGCTCCTGCTTCCGATATCATTTTTTTTAATATAGCTAACTAATTCTCGGGTGACTTTTAATAATATTTGTATAGATTTGATGATTTCTTTTTTTTCGTTTTTTTCGTTTGTGTATTTAAAACATAATAATACTAATAATAATAACAGTTATTATTATTATTGACGTATTTAAATAGTTTAACAAAGCCACGGTTCCTATTTTTCCGTCATCACAGAAGTGTTAAAATCCCAAGGTCTTTGCATGTTCTCCGCGGTGTCAGGTAGACCAGACGCAATTTCAGGCGTCAGAGAGGCTCGCGCTGTTGAGCTAGTTGTATTGATGAAATGCAGTCATACCTAAGGCAAGGACTTCATCAATCATGCCAAATTAGAGCAAAAACTCTGCCATTAGACCTGAGAAACAACGTCACCAAAGATAAACAACATTACAAGCCTTTGATAAATTCATGGACAAAACCGAAAATGCATGGGCCTGCTGTAGTTTACATGCCTATTTGCAAAAATAACGTGTATTTTGATTGAATGAAACTTTAATTGTTTTCACTATTTAACTTGTTGATTACATATTTAAGGTTGGGCAAAGTAATGAAATGAATCTTATA
Source organism: Enteromius treurensis (assembly GCA_032275025.1). Classification (NCBI taxonomy): domain Eukaryota; kingdom Metazoa; phylum Chordata; class Actinopteri; order Cypriniformes; family Cyprinidae; genus Enteromius; species Enteromius treurensis. The sequence continues at coordinate 16,246,786 of JAUCMU010000001.1, forward strand.
GGCCAGTTTGTTTTATTATAAGAAGCAATGGGAGACCGGGGCCAGTTGTCAAGACATTTTACACCAATGAACATATTTATCAGAATACGTTTATTATTTTTTAAAGGTTATTTATGGGCGCATACCTAAAAGTTTTAGCTACAAAGAACAGCTAGCCTATTGGGTTTTTTTTATACAACATAATCGTAATGGCATAAATGCGTATTTAAAACGCATTTTATATCCTTGCATTTCGCAGGCTTAGAATATATCAGCTTCTTGTATTCAAACTAATTTCAGAAATGAACACGGTCTAAATATCTCATAGCCTGCTCTTTTGCCTCAAATTAAACTGGGAAACGATAGTTCTGTTGTGATGCCTTTCCTATGCAAAATAATTCTGGAAATAATAACTATAAAGTAGCCCATATATACAGCAATCCCATTCAATGCGACAATAGCTTTCGTTTGTCTGTACATTTTTGCTCTCTATTTTCCAAGAAGCAATGGCCTCATATTGAATTATTTACGGGAAAGCATTCCTAACTTAACACATATATATATTCCACTCAATGAAAATAAACGTCATATGCAGTAAGGATCAGACAATACACACGTGACTATGCAAACAGCGACTTGCAAAGTTTTATTTATATATTTTGATACAATCTATAAGTGCATTAGTCCAGTGTTATCATTCTGAAATCTATATTAAACAAATCTTTTCTGCAATTTAACTGCAGTTAAGCAGATTTGTTTAAACAGAACTGCATTTGCTGGATAAATACCTACTTAATGCAGAGAATAGTAAAAATAAAAAAATAAAAATCAGGGACAGATGAGTTGTAATCGGTTATTAAAAAATACAGTTCTTTCAGCACTGGATAACAATGGTCAGAATGATGTAGTTATTGGCATGACATTTCACAAATAAATGCTGCAGCAGTTTTCTGAGTGGTTGAGTGCTCATAGCATTGTGACAAATATGCCAAAAAAGTGCAAAAGGACAGAATTCACTCTTTTAATTGAGAGAAAAACCACAACTTAGTTAAAATACTCCAAAATAAAATTTCATGTTTATAAATCTCTATACTTAAATATATACATTATGTGCAAATAAAATGTCCAACATTAAATTAAACTATGTGTGAATAATAATAATTTTACATTATTGTGTATATATTTAGTATTTAATTCTCACTATTGGCACCCAATTGTAGTAAGCCTGAATAAAATAAAATAAAATAAAATAAAGGAAAAGAAAATCACTCACATTTAGGAACTGAGAGTAAATATTTAAATAAGTGACAAGATGTCCAATTAATTATTTGAGAAAAAGAAAATTTCTCTGGCTGAACATACTCAAGATGTTTAGATTAAATGGATAATTTCTTTTGCTTGTATATGAATTATTTGTGAGTATATCATTTATGTATGGTTGGTCTAATATAATTGGATGCACACAAAAAAGAAAAAAATAATTTTAGCAATCTGTAGAAAAAAAAAAAAGCTACCAAATCTATGAAAGTCATAAAAATGCAGTGCATACAATGTCTCACAGGGTTTTACTCTTCTCGAGGAAGAAACACAAAAGCCCCCTAAAACAAGTACTAAGTACACACAGATTTAAAATGAAAAGATGCTTTTGTTCACAATCAATATTATAAGTGTGCTGTTTTAGTCTGTCAATCCTTTGATATCACAGTGACCGTAGACTGACTGTCTTACACCTGCCTGAACTTTGTAAATATGGCAAAAAACCTGACATTCATCTGATAAGCGTGAGAGGTTTCCAAATTAGAAAAAAAATAAAAAAATAAAAAGATTTCTTTGTAAATATGACGCAAGCCCCATAAAGTCTACATTCAGCTTTAACTGACTTCATAGCTTATCTCATATATCTTCATGTAGCTACACGGTTTTGCATGTTTAAGCGGTTTGTGGTAGATAAACCTTTTTGCTACCATTAGCTAGCCTGCTAACAACTGACTCGCTTTTGCTGATTCTTCACATTGGGACTGTCCTCCACCCCTTTGCAATGCAGCAGGTCTTATCAAGGGCTTCACTCACAAGACTTCAGTTTAAAATGACCTGCAGAGTTCTGACAGTGTTTCTTCCAGCTTCAACCAGAATCCTTCCTAGTGCAGTCGCTAATGTTTTGCGTGCCAGCAGTCTCTCTCCAGCGTGTCAAGCGTTGTAGTGCCTAGGCCGCCACGTGGCCGACCAGATAGATATTGTCATAGAGGTGCCCTACAAAGTCCTCACTGATGTTCTGAGCAGCTCGCCGTGTGTTTCGGATAAACTCCCTCTTGGACATCTTGTTCTTTACGTGAGGGCTGGTCAGATCAATGGAGAGGAGGATGAGGGAGTAGCACAGCACGTACACTGCATCTGCAAAACCAGAGGAGAGGTGTGTTGTTTATGACGTTTAGCACAGTTAATGTTGTAACCTTCTTCAAATAGAAAACGTCTGCTTTAGTAAAATTAAATGCAAAATGTGAATTTAAGACATTTTACAATGTTTCACCAGACAATTTATAAAGCATCTCTACTTACAAAATACATATCCCACTTTATAAATCACAGTTCATCTTAAAATTAAGCACAACTCGCATATCTCTTTATGGTTCAGAAATAGTATGGCACTTATCATCATGGTCAAGCGTGTATAGATAGATATATCTATATAAGTTATTAAAGCTAACAAAACTTTAATCATAAAAAAAGATTTTTGTTACTTGAGATAAGAAACGATTATAATAATACAGAATAAAATGTCAAAACGTATTGTATTAGGTACCAAAGCAACTTTTTGTATTTTAATTTATTTTAGCTTGATGTACTAAAATAATTAAAACAGAAATATACGTCAATATATATAATACATCATATTTTTTTATAAATTTATACATTTTACTTATTTAATGATCACAAAGCAGTTGCTTATCCATGCATATAACAATATTAATACATAATTGTTTAATTTACTGCTATGTGTGACTGCAAAAAATCTTGTCGTTCAGTTGCTGTAAACTTAATATTTTCCCTTCAGTTTTAAATTCAGTTTCGACTTAGGATGGAACCCACTGAATTTAAGCTCAAATCTGACTGCTCTGCATACCTCAGAGAATTTATTCAAAAATCTCTTCCCATCATGCCTACACATTTCTGTTAAAACCTGTAATCATACGATGAGAAACTAAATGTCTAAAAAAAAAAAACTCATATTGGAGCCCATTTGGGCTTGAAGTTCTGGCATTAATTTACAATAAATCTTCCCGCTTGTACAGTAGCACACGTGCACTACAAGTCACATGTTGTTGCAGAAGGTTACAGTGATTGGTTGAACTCGGAGCAGGGTCCTCTTTTGCTAACACTTTAAGCCAGCAGGCTTAGCTCAGCTTTAGAAGCAAACAACGGTGTTAGTGCAAGGATTTCTCACATTGCTCTATAAAAAGAGGAGATCACGCAGATCTGCAGCTTTTGAATTATGACTGACAAATCAATACAGTACAATACAAATCCTGCAATCTGTGATTTGTATGTACCAAGACTAGAACCAGTATTACGGCTTTCATTTTCGCTTAAGGCAAAATCTGTGTACGCCACTTGTGACCTGCTGACACACCTAACCAAATCAACAAAGCAAATCACAGTAATATCGACGTCACAGTTCACTCTGTAGTATCAGTATCAGTCTGGTCCCTCGTGTTGTACTTCACTTACCAGGACTTAAGCCCACTTCCTGCACCAGAGTGGGGTTACAGGCACAGAAACGATGAGAAAACTTAGTGATGAGGGTCTCCAGGTACTCGCCCCTCTCCTCTGGGGCATGGATGTGTCTGAAGAAGTCTCTCAGTGCATTAGGCAGGAACTGGTTACTAAAGTTATGAAGTGTGACAAGCTCATCCAAAACATCTCGCCTGCAAACAACATAGTTTAAGTTCACATTATGAATTATTATCAGCAGCAGAATATTATTTTTCCATTACAAACTAAACTTTAATCAGCATTTATCAGGTGTAGATTATTATTTATTTATAATGTATATATGTTTTTGTGTATGCATTTATATTAATTGGCAGTGCCCTTATTTGTTTTCCTCCAAAATAAGCAAGTATTGATATTCAGAGCTTGGTGGAAGTGATAAAACGGCCCATCTTATACATTTAATAATATACGTTTAAAAAAAACAAAAAAAACAAACCGTTCATCAAGATAAATCCGCAGCATCTTCCAATTCAGCATTCTGGTATAGAATATAAACTTGGCAATTTCCTTCGGGTGGTCCACAAGAATACCTCTGGACATGAAGTAACCGATACCCTGAATGAAAGAACCCACGTAAAACAGGGTGTGGGGATTAGGAGGAAAAAGAGAAGGAGGGGGCATGCTCCTGCACTGCGATTTAGTCCGGAGCAAGGCTATCGCATGTCCTTTAAGTGGACAGCTAAAGCTTTGCTAATCTAACCTAAGACACGAGCGAGGGGGGGAGTCATGACATTCAAATGCATTTCTGAACAGAAATGATGTTTTAAGAGCGGCTCGCATGAGAGAAAAACCATGCATTTCGTTTTAATCCGGGTTGTGGTCTAAAAGCATATGTCATGCACCATTATTCATTCTAGGTGAGCTTGTAAAAATAATATATTTAGTCTGCACTATGAGCATTTCTGGGTCATGTGGGACTTTACAGGGTGGAGGAGGAAACCATATTAATCATAGCTAGCTGGTCCGAATTGTATTTCCAAAGCACATTGTGGCTATGCTCATTTCTCTGTTTCTTGCCCATTTAAACATTAAACGGTTTGCCCTCTAATTAAGGAGACGTTATTGTGGCGAGACAGAACAAAAGCTTGTATTTTTTTGTACCTCTTGCGGGTTGGCGTTGAAGGTTAGACTTCCTTCATCTAATTCCATGTAGAGTCTTCTGTATGAAAATCCAGATGGAAGCCTTAGGTTGTATATGGAACAGTGACCCCAAGTGGACTTGCACAGGCTAGAGGGCAGACAAAGAAAAACAAGAAATTGAACTGGAGAAATGCTGATACACTTTCTTTAATAATAAAGATTTGGAAAATAGGTCATATTTTTAAAAATATAATTTATGGATTAAATGGCTGAAAATCTAGTTTAGTTTTCATAAAATCCATTGAAACATTAAAGTACCATCCAAAGAACGTTTTTAATTATGTTTTTTTTTTTCTTATACTCGCCAAGGTTGCATTTATTTAATCAAAAATAAGATTTTTGTAGAAACTGTGATACATTACTATTTAAACGTTTGGAATAACTAAGTACAATAATACTTTCATTATTTATAAGTGAAAATATTTATTATATTAAAAAATATTCCTGTTTGAAATCAATTCTGCTCTTTTCAAATTTCTATGCATCAAGGAATATGAAAAGTATCATCATTTTTATAAGAATATTAAACGTATAATAAAATAACATTAATAAAGGAGTACCAATAATAATTGATAATTGAGCAGCATTACAATGATTTATGAAGGATCATGTAATGCTTCAAATATTAATACAAATAAAATAATAAAAAAAGAAAACATTTAATTTCCATTAATATTTTACATCATTAGTGTTTTACTTTATTTTTTTACAATTTGTTTTTAAACTCTTTTAAAATGCAGCCTTCTAAAAAAAAAAAAAAAAAAGACTTATAGCAAAAACATTCTTAAAGAACTTCATTATTACACATTTTGGACAGGTGGTTTATGTGTTACTTGTCTCTTCGGTAGTTTTCCCTTAATTATTATAGGAAAAAAATATTTCAGTAAATACTCCAGATTTTATATGGAAGCTAAACCCATCACTAACCCCTGCCACAGGTACTCATCATTCCCCAAGTCCTGCCACACGCAGGAGGCCAGGCACAGGTCGGTAGCATTCAGGTAGGATAGGATGGTGATGCTGAGTTCGGGCGGCAGCATCTCGAGATCGATGAAGCCCTGCTCCTCTTTGCCCTTGCGGACGCGCAGCAGGTGGCTGATGTCGGTGCCGGGCACCTGGCACTGCGGTGTGCGGCGCTGCTGCAGCGGTTCAGTCAGTGAGGGCTCCAGCCTCCGGCCCCGCTCTCTCTCCGGCTGGAGGAAGCACTGTTCACTGTACTGCTGCTGCAGCTGCTGGTTCCTCGCCACCCTCCAAAGACCCTGACCCATCTGCAGATCTGAAAAACATTGCATTTGAGTGAAATTCAATACATCTGTCTTCAGCCCTCAGTGCATTAAAAGAGTATTAAAAACCCTCAGTGCATAAAAAGCTCTCTAGCGTGTATTTAAAGGAGTTATTTTACACAACAAATACTTATTTTGCTCATTAATTTGTTAAAAATTGTGTCAGATGATCCTTCAGAAATCATTCTGCTAATCTGGTGTTTGACCATTTTAACTTTTTGGTGCTCAATTATTGAAAATGGTTCTTATTTTTATCAATGCCATACTAAAAATATCTTTAAATGTTTTATTTTACCTAATTATTTATTTTTTCTTACCTCAATCTGTGGAATGGCATTAAAATGTTTTTTAAACACTGATAATAATAAGAAATGTTTCATGAGCATTAAAAGGATTTCTAAATACTGGAGTAATGACTGCAGAAAATTCAGCGTTGCCATCACAGAAATACACGTTGAAATAAAACATAATACAGTTATTTTATACAGTAGTTATATTACAGTATTCAAAATAAATACTTCTAAATGCAGTGTTTTTCAAATGTAAATTTAAGTGTGAAATTGAGTAAATTGAGTTCCAGCATTACTGCTGTTCTGTAGAAAACTGATGTGTTGCATGGGTAACACACTTTTTTTGGGTTATTACTGAAAGTTCTGGTCTCACAGCAGGTCAGTTTCTGTTTCTGGTTTCATATACATTACGCAGAAGAATCTGATGTAGTCTCAGCCATCTGAGAAATTTGATATGGACAGCCTGCTTTTATTTTTTTGTTTTGCTGAAAGCAGTTTTATATCATCTAATCTCTTTTTGTATTTACTTATTATTAAAGGAAAGCTTTGTGTCTAAAGCCTTTTATCTCTCTGCCTTCTGTAAAACTAAACTAGAGTAATCCAGAGGCCTCAAGCTCTCAGCACTTGATTCTTGATTTAGAACATTTCAGTTGTGTCCCCGAATCCGTACCTCATCAGAGCAAAACAGCCTCTAGGAAACTGTTTTTAGTGCTAGTGTGCAGTAGTCAGCTGGGAAATAAAAGCCCTGATGGCAGCTTTATCTCCACTGCAGTAGCACTAATCCTCTCTTGGAGATATGCATTAAGCCTTTTTATGTGGCCCTGTCTGACTCCTTCCAAGGGCCGTCCTCTCTAACATGTCTATCTATGAGAAGCCTTGTTATTCTTGTCTCTAATGGCCTCTTGAATGCTCTCTGGTTGCTCTCCTTGTCGCCAAGTCTCTAGCATGACAGGCGTTCTTATATGAACATGCCGTATACTTGCTTGGGAATGACGTAATGCTACTGCACCTGCTCCTTGGCATTCTGTAGGAGGAGCTTGGGAATTCTTAGACTTTCTTAAAATATGGACCGGAAATCTGAACAAGGTCAATAAACTCTTACAAGCAAATTCCCTCTGCTTTGCCTAAGGGCAGGAACAAGCTCTTAAATCTTTACAAAAAAAAAAACAGTGTATATATATATATATGTGTGTGTGTGTGTGTGTGTGTGTGTGCATGCGTATTAAAGTTGTTTTTGAACTTTTTTTTTTTTTTTTTTAGACATGGGTTAGCTCATCTTACTCTTGTTGTGTTTCTATTAAAAGCGAAAGTAAACAGGTCTGGCAACCCCATGCATGTTCTAATTGTGTTACTGTTGACAACAAACTGTTTACTGTAAATTGTAACAATGCCATGACAAGCTGGAAAAAACAGCTATAGCACAATATCCTATTTACAGTATCTGGAACCTAACACATTTTAGGTCAGTTGATTACGCAAAGAGCACTTAAAACGTAGTATGACCTAAATTTCTAACTGTATTTGCATATCAGTAGCTTTTCAGATTTCAGTCCTAACAAAGGAGAACTCATCTGACACATTTCTCAAGTATAAACCATATAAACTAACCTCTGAGACGTTATATATTAAATAAACATCTCTTATTAAGAGTTTCACTCTACTAAACTTGTGAGTTTATTGACTGACAATCAAATCGAGGTTTTCTGAACCTTATTTTCATGGTCTTCCATCATGTTTGGCTGAAGCACAATGACCCGCCTCGCTCTTAAACGATTGGTTGAAATGTCAGTTCGACACACAATCTCAAACGCTGATTGGATGCTACGCAAAGTGACGCATAGAACTCTTCTGTTTTTATTTTCGCAGCGTCAATCGCTTAAAGCAGCACCACCCACCTCTGTGTATGTGAAATACTTCTACCGCCGCCGCGACGAAATGACTTGCTGCTCTGCACTGCCTCACGGATGAAATTATCGCAGTCCTTTAACAGGAGCCCAGGACAGCCATCTTGACAGCTCCAACACCACTGATCGAGGTGAGACAGTCCTGTGACACTATCATTCATCAGGTCGCTCGCTCCTCCTGTCTATCTCTCCGCCTCCTCCACCACTCTGGCTAAACTGACGTTTCTTGTTATTGGTGGAAGTGACGCAAAACTCTTAGAGTAAATCAACCACAGGGACATACACTTGCACTTTCGCTTGCAAGTTTTTATTTTTTTATTTCACCGTTTGTCAAATTCGTTGTCAAATTGACAACAAAAAAAACCTTAGAAATACAATAAAATAAAATGCTAAAATAAATAAAGTAAAATAGAAAATAAAATAAAGACACTGAGTAAACGAAGTAATAAATACACGAATTATGATTTATTAAATAAGTGAGGTATTAAAATAAATACATTGGCAAATAAATAATTTTATGAAGTTACATTACTAAAGTTTGTAATAATGTGCTTAACATTTAACACAAAACCTATTAAATTAAAAGTATTTAAAATAATTAATCGAAGACATGAATGTGTAGAAGTGAAACACTTGGTTGAGCCGTCGTCTCCGGTCCATAGAAACCAATCACAACAAACCCGAATACTTCAGCGGCAAAAACAAAAGGGAGAAATTAGCAATAACTCTGGATTACAATAAATGCAGCCATCGGTAAGACACCAAGTTGTTATTGTACAACAAACGCAGGTCATGTGCGAAATATATTCAAGTAAAACAAAAGATGTACTTGTTAAAACAACATATCGAGGTCTTTTTACATTGCATGGTCAATGAATGTTACGTTAACTTTAATTGACAGCGTTACATATTAATAAAATGTAATTCTTGATGAAATCCATCCTGAAAATGACAGAGATGACCACTGGTGATCTGAAAGGATGTCTGAGAAAGCTGGAAGCGTCTCTCCGATCTCTGAAGTATCCCAGAGAAGTGGACTATCAAAGGTATGAAATACGATAAATGTTTAATGCTAACCTTACCTAAAATAACAGTTCTCTCATTATTTGGTTAACTTGATGTTGCTGGAACCTGAATGTACAAATACAATTTACTTTAGACGGATCTTCATTGCAGAAATAGGGGAACAAAAAGTGTGATATTACTTACAGCGTGATCATGTTAGCAGAAAAAAACAGGGTCTGGGTCGCTATACAGGATCTTTGATAGTGGCCCAAAAATATAATTCTGTTGTGTACTTAAATATTTAACAAGAATGTGGGTAACATAGTAAATCAATTTAAAAATGTTTGTTATCCATGTATATTTTTGTTGTTTCAGGCTGTTTATTTTATTATTCAAGCTCTATGCATTTTCCTTAAAGCTCAATTAAATGAATAGATGGACCCCATTTAGTATGTGACCACAGGGACGAAATCCTAGATTTTGAGTAGATATCCTTTACTTCACAGGACTCAATCTAGGCTTAATGAATCCATAGCGCTTCTGAGTTATATTTTTTTATATGCCGTCTGTGGAGATGATATACGCGGGATGTAATTCATTAGTTCCAACCTCGCTTTTTTTTTGGCTTAGGTTTTAAACATCTTGACTCGTATAAACATCCAAAATGGGGTTCTGCCAGTGTTTCATGTCCACATTTTGTTTTGAAGTTTGGAAAGTTGAAGACTTGACCGGAGCCTCTCCAGCGCTGAGATATTTTGTAAACAGGCTTTACAAAAACCAGCTCTGTTTCTCCACCAGGAACCCAAGCTGCACATCAGATGCTTAGTGAAGAGGTTTTGATGTGAGATGCATCAAATATAAGGTGCTTCTCAAAAAGACAGATCAATTTGGCTTGCATGTTCTGGAGATGGTCCAGAAAGATGACTTCATTTGTCTCCAGCGCAACGCTGAAAATAGCTTGCAGACAATTTGAGACTGTTATTTTGTGCTGCCATGTTATAAATAAATAAAATTAATAAATAAAATTAAATTTTATATTTGATTTAAAACCTTTTTAATGAGTGGTTTGTCAGGAACAGTGTTTCATAATTTGATGTTGTGTTTTATGCTTCCAGATTGGCTTTGGGAGATCCGTCAGATTGTCTTCCTATTGTGAGCTTTGCCTTCACGTCCTTTTCCCCTTCACTCGCAGAGCACCTGGTCGATTATGGTGTGGAACTAACCGGATTGAATGATTTACGATTTATTGAGAGTGTTTACAAGGTGAATTGCATGAGCCACCATATTCATAAGTAGCGTACTATATGTTAATATTAGTTTATTTTGTATTATGCATCCTTTAACTGAACTTTTACTTAAATATTTGAACACAAATGTCTGCCAAAAATGAATTTTTTTCATTTCCTGCAGAACGCAAAGGAACATATTTTAAAGAATGTTAGTAACCATGCAGTTTTGGACTCACAAAAAGAAACGCAGGAAAACATTGTTTAAAAATACTTTTATATTCCACAGAAAAAGACACACCAAAGACTTAATGTTGACTGAATTTTGTTTGTTAACTATCCCTTTAAAATGTATTCCATTCATGAATTTTTTATTTGAAATCAATTACAGATCTTTATTAGCATGCATTTTTTGCACCCTCCTTAAATTAGACTTTTATAAACTGTTTGTAGTCTCTTTCAAGAGCTGGTGGGTTTAAGGAATTGGATCAATGTGGCTGCAGTTGCTTTGTTTGCTCATTCATGAGGACAGAAAGTTAATTTTTTTGCACTACGAACGATTCATTAATAACGTTTTTCTCTCTGCCTTTAATGAGATGGATTTCTTTTTGAAAACGCAATTTCACATGTAATGAAATTTACAAAGCTGGGCTTTGTGTAGCCTGTCCTATAAGCCTTATTTATTGGCACTGTCCCTGATCTGGGAGGCTTTGACCCCACATCAGAAATTCAGGTCTGTGATTCAGAGCATCTGTAGCTCTATTCTCCAGCAAAACATTCAGATGTTCAACTGGCAGCTCTTCTCCACCGAGTCTTGAATAATTACAATTGTCTGCTCACGTCTCGCTCCTGCAGTGAGAGAAGAAAAAAAGGAGGCTGGCCTTCATGCTGGTCCAAGTCGTCTGATTTTAGATTAACTCAAAGCCGATTCTGTACGTTTTAGCCGTGGGATTGAAGCACTGCTCTCTCTTTTGGCTCTTCCTCCTGTTCATTGACCTTTCATGCAGTTCTAAAAGAGACCTGGCCTTCGTCCCAGGGTAATGTGCTGCTCACATGAAATATTCTGGGGGGAATTAGTGGTCCCATCATATTACCTTGAGGACCTTGGTGGCATTAAACAGGAAAGCGCTGTTTAGCAGTTTTGTCAAATTTTTCCACTCGTCGTTTTCTCTTTGCGCTACAGCTCACTGTTTACATCTGGCTTATCCCTGTGATTAGTCTTGGTGGTTCCTCTGGAGTACCTCCTGAACCAAAAAGTCTACAAATTAAATATTTGTTCATGATTTTAATCCACTTGGGGGATAATTTCATTTTAGTTCTTTTAATACATTAAACCCTGCAAGTAGCAATATTTATTTTATCACTGTTTTTTTGTTGTTGTTGTATCTGCAGTTTCATGGAAAAATGTTTTTTCTTTTTTTTTTTTTTAATATAGGTCTTGCGGGATGTTTTCAGCTATAAGCCACTGTTAACCAAACAGCAGTTTCTTCAGTTTGGCTTTGCTGAGAGGAAAGTGATCATGCTCTGTGATATCATTGGCCTTATTCTCAACAAACACAAAGAACTCACTAAAGAATGCAAGGTATCTCGAAGATTTACCCACATACAGTTTTTATTATATAGAGATATGGTAACATTTAAATTATTGGCATATATTTATTTTATTGCTGTCAAACGATTAATCACATCCCAAATAGTTTTTGTGTGCATGATAATATATGTATGTGTACTGTTTCTTTATTATGCATATATAAATACACACACACTAAGTATGTATTTGGAAAATAAATCTATATTATATATATATATATTATACAGTATACACACATGTATTTATATTATATTTTATATTCTATATAAATATATTTAAACATATATTTTTTAAATATATTAATTTGTGTGTATATATACATAATAAACATACACAATACACACTGATATATTATTTAAGTAAAAAATTTCGTTTGACAGCACAAATTCTTTTATTTGTTCGTCTGCTATGGTTTGTTTCAATTTTTCGTGTCTTATTTTTAATCTTTTAAGATATAATTTTGTAAATGTATAATTTCAGACATTTATTGGTTATTTTCCATATTGTAATACATGTTAAATTATCAACTTATTAATATAAAAATATAGTAATATAATATAATATTTCATTGGTAGACACATTGCTTATTCTGTTTTCTAACAGCATGTCAGGAAGCCGAAGAGAAGGCCTCAGTTCAAGAGCTGCACTAAATATGAGATCTCTTCTGCTGAGAGTAACTCACTGGGGTTAACAGCCCTGAAAGTAAGTGATTTGATAATAATACCGATTATGATTATCATCATTATTATTATTATTATAGCTGTTTCCATCTTTTTTAGGTACCTCAGAAGCAGCCCCTGGTAGAAAGGCATCTTGGCAGCAGCTCAGCACCAGCTCAGATCAGATGCTCCTCAGAAGAGCAACCAATTCAGGATGATGAAACCGAAAAGAAAGACTTGGACTGCCAGCATTTTGAGGACTCATCTCAAACTGCAGATTCAATGGTGAGAATTCGCATCCTGCCACACATTAACATTGATGGAGGTGCATGACAGTCAACTAGTCAAGCATTCACATTTTTTTTTTATATCCAAATATCTCTAATACACTGAATGTTTCTGAGCTTGTTCAATCCAGTCTACTGCACATGCTGTCTTGATAGGAGCGTGTTTTAGAGAGCCGGCTGAGGGGCGTAGAAGCAAGTCTTCTGGAGAGTGTTGGCAGACTGGAGCAGCGATTGGCCCTTATGGAACACAGGATACATGCTCTGGAGAAAAGCTTGGCTGGAAAGATTATCATTGAGAGCAACCAGTGGGAGAACTTGGAGAGTCGCGTGCTGCTGCTGGAGACCAGGCAGGCATTGACCTCAGCACAGGTACGGGAGTTTAACATCTGTTTGGAGGTTTGGAACTGTACATTTTAATTTCTATTGCAATTGTGGCATAATTCTGCTTTCTCCCAAAACTCACTTTGATGATCAAGCTTGCGTTCCGTGATGAAAAGCAGTGACATTCTCCAGCGCAGAAACTCATGCACTAGCAAAGCTCTCACATGTGTTAGTTTCAAAAATAGGAAATTCATTTGGAAAGTACAGTATTTTATGAAGACTGCAAACCGCTTTAAGGGTCAAATAAATCCTTATGGTTCATGAGAAGTAATGAATATAAGTTAATGTTCTCTCTACTTTTTCAGGGTTTAACTTCAGGAGATTGTGTCCTCAGCACAGACAATGGTAAAAGCAAAGAGGACACTGGTATGTGGCAACATTTTAGCTTTAAAATTGTAATAATTTAAAGAAACAATACATTTCTTAAATCTAAAATAGTTTGATTTAAATTTTTTGTGTCTGTATTAAAGTATCTGCAAGTGGGGTTTCTACTGTGATTCATCCACCATTTGACATCAACGATAATCGACATGCTGCAACAAGTTCTCCTCCGACAGTTCCCCAGGTGACTATCCATTCATCCATCCATCCATCAAAATAAGTTTGTTTAAAACGTTCATATATATATATTATCTTTCTGTTTCTTAGAATTTTAAAGAAAGGTTGGACAGAATAGTTCACATGTAAGTGTTATTTTTATATAAATAGTTTAACATTTCTCTTGAAGGGTTGTGTTTTGTGTGTGATTAAAAAAAATGGCACTAACAGGAAGGATTTTACATTAATGCACATTAATATATATATTTTTTTCTCTATTTTTCTTTTCCAATTCAGGATGAAGGATACATCTAACATTCTACAAAACATAGAACCCACAATGTAAATGTAATCTTAGTCCAGAGAAACGTATTTTAAAGGAATAAAATTTGTTATTATTACTCACCCTCATATTGTTCCAGATTCAGTGTAGCCAAGACTTTCTGACGAACAGAAAAAGTATGGCCCAATACCATATGGTAGCAACTGCATTTCAAATGAATTAAATAGATTATTTTTGTTAGTCTTTTACTGGTTCTTGTGCATCTCATGGCAAAAATGATTAGTGGCACAAGTAGCACCATGTTTGGTGTGAGTCTTTTAGAAGTGGCAGATTGAGGTAAAACTCCTACATTGTCTGTTTCACATACAAATATGTTTATTATTATTAATAATAATAATAATACATGTGACGCTTTTGGTCTTTTGTAAATTGTATGAGAAAGACCTGTGTGAAGGGTTCCACTGGAGGAAAGATAAAGAGAACGTAGGCCGTGAGGGTGAGTAAATGTTGTTGTTTTTTTTTAACTGAACCTATGTGTAAAACATACAAAAGTGTTTTAATGTGTTCTTCTACATATTCAGCAGCTGCGTTAACATAGTAAGTGTTTTTCCTCTAGATGTCACTGCTGCCCATGTAAAATCTGATGTTAAATTACCTTATGGCACCCTCTGGAGTTAGTTTTGTATATTGCACCTTTTCCTGAATCCATTGCCACACAACAGTTGTGAATTCACTATTATATAAGATAAAGTAAAACGTGTAATAAATGGATTGTTTCTTTGTGCGTTAATAATAATGCCATTGATGTGTTATCTAACTATTCTTTGTTTAGCACATGCTCCAAAATAGAGATAAAAATCAGTTCTTTATTTAGAATTCGCTCCTGTCCAGTTATGACACACTTATGCAAGTAAATGGGATACTACAATCATTCCAAAACTCCCAATTTAGGTGCTGTGCTGGGTTAAGTCAGATGTATGTCATTTTTTTCACAATGTATATACACATTGTGGCTCTGTGGTCCTATTGAAACAGTGCCTTGTTTGTTGAGAATCCTGAGTAGTTTATGGCATAAGCTTAACAAATGGCTTGAGTTTTAGATGTGTTCTCAGTGTTTGTGAAACCTAATGATTTTTTTTTGTTTGTTTGGTTATGTTAGTAGCTTCACCTGAGAAACCTCCATTTTTGCACAGATTTAGCTTTTACCTGGAGTTAAATGGTTTTTTCAGGCAACAATGGGAAGGGATCAGAAAGGGAATTGCAGAGATTTTTCCAACTTAAGGGTCGCTGTTAGCAGAACCCTCGGCTCTTGATATAGGACAAACTTACAATGTATTTTTCAGGAACAGCTGCCAGACTATGTTATTAATATCTGTTTGTAATCTGAGCACATATCTGAGGTCAGACGACCTTTGGATGGTCTCTTGGTGTTGGGCGTCATTGCACAAGATATCACATTTATCAGATTTCAGTTTGCATGTAAAAAAACTAAAAAAACAAAACCTTTGACTTAAAAAAAAAGACATCAGAGGTCTGACTTGGTCTCACAGGACAACTTTACTCTTCTCATATTTCTTTTTCTGTACGAGGCAATGATGTAAAACTGTTTTTGATCAGTGGAATTTCTCTCTGCGGTTGACAACACCGAGAGTGGGTCACTGACCTCTGTTCGTTCTTCCAGACGTTCCCTTCAGTACCCTGTGTATTGCTGGCACTATGAGAATCACTCTAAAATCAATTGGACACAAAGCATTCATGGAGAGGGAAAGAAAGGTCAGGTGACCTCTGTAATTATGTTGAAGGAGAGTGTGTGCTTGTGTTTGTGTGGTTGGTCAACAGAGCATGCCTGTGACTCTTCTGTGTATGTTTGGTGTGTGTGTGTGTGTGTTTTGAATAGTAGTCAAGAGTTGGAAGAGATGCTCAGACAGATCGTTTGGGAACTGATGTGCATCTGTCTGAACAGCTGGAGCTCACTAAACTGAAGGGGCTGCACATTGTCTCCACTAGACACAGAGTTTTGCTGATGTCTGCATATGGGTCAGTGATGTCTTATTAGTATTATAAATGAAAAAAAATCAACATTAAAATGCAGTGTTTTCACTAACGCTTTTACTTAAAATAAATGTAAAATTGGTCATATGTAAAATCCATCATACGTTTTATATTTTTATAATTTATCAAGAATATATAAGAAAAAAGTATAATAATATTAATTTAAATAAAAGATTACTTTTAATTATCTGAAATTACTGCATCACTTTTTAATATCTGAAAACGTTTAAATCCAAACATTTCAAAGAACTTGGCAGGCAGCTACATTTTTTAAAAGTTTTGTACATGTTCATATATGTCATTGACTCATATCCTGACCTTGCTACATAACATCATAACTTGGGCCCCAGAAACTCCCTGTGGAATCAACAAGCCTCGGGCAGGGGCCAGATGTGAATGGAAAACTTTGCTTTGCTCTTCCTTGAGAGTGTATGCAGGTTTTCTCAGTAGTTGCATATTGCGGGAGTAGACGTTACACTTGTTTGTTTATTTTATTTGTATATGTATGTACTTTTTTGTTATTATTAGTTTATATAGCCAGTGCTTTTAGAATGAACGAAATCTGGTTAATTTAAGTAGGAAGTTAGTTAGATACTAGAAATTAGAAATACATTGAGTTGTTTTAATTTTTTATTATCTTTCAGCAAAGTTGTATTAAAATGCTCAAAAATGAAAATGAATACATTTATAATGTTTGTATTATTTTTAATAAATTCAAATACATTATTTGAATGTTCTATTACTTTAAGAATTCTGAAGAAACTATCACAGATTCCACAAAAATACTAAGCAGCTCAACTGTTTTAAACAGATAATAATAAGAATATTTCTTGAGCAGCAAATCAGTATATTATAATTTTTTTTTTTTTTTTTTTTTTGTAGAATCATCATTTTAAAATATTTAAATAGACATATTAGCCTAATTGTAATAATATTTACAAATAGATTTTTTATTTCCTTTGTAATCGTAAAAGGAATCTTTCATAAAAGGCTTTATTTAAAAGGATTAAAACCCAAGATTATGTGAAACTAGAACACATGATCTCATCGTTTTATTTCATTAGGCTCATCAAAACTCCATTCCATACCATCAACTTGTTTGTTTGGTATAAACTTAAGAGCACAGTTACAGGCTGTGCAGCTAATTTGAAATCCGCTCAGCCATTTTGACATGAAGACTGAATTGAGAGAAAATAAAGTGTCCCACAACATTCAAGTCGATTCGTCTTGTAAACTGGGAAGTTTGCTTTACTTTTGGACTGTAACTGGATAGTTTGGAGCTGGGCCGTGATGTAATGTGTTGCCATGATGGTTCCTAGATTGCAATAATAATCCTGCAGGTCTTTATTTAAGAAAAAAAAAGGAGTGAGTGAATGAAAGATGAGAACAGGGATCCATTCATAATGAATGTGTCATTAGGTTTTGTTGCTCTCCAGTGCTGCTGTAATCCCCTGCTCTCATTAATCATTGTCCTGAAAGAGGGGTGGGGGAGATGAGAGAAACCACTTGGTTTAGTGGGTGAGAGGGAACACTTTTTGCATTCCTCCTTCTTAAAGCGTGTATGTTTATGCAAGCTCCCCTCGTTCCATTCCACCAGCCTGGCCATTCCAGATCCCTCCACGTTAGGTTCATTTTCACTCCTAATTAGCAGGACCTCATGCATATCTTTGAACTCTTTACCTTCCTGATTAGTTTGTCGCGGCTATGCAGGCATCTGCACCTCTTGAGCAGCGCAAAGCTAATTGAGCTAATCACTCAAGTTAATGAGAGCATTTTTAAAGGTTGGAGGGCATAAGCAAATGAGATGAAGAGAGAGAAATGAGAAATAGATCAAATTAGAATTACAGATGAGTTTACTTATGATGTCCTTGACTTTCAGCTATAAAGCTGTATTTTGGTCTTGAAATGAATTTTTAATAAGTTAAAAACTTAGAACTTTTATGGTTCTCTCAAAGCCATGAACAATTTACTAATAATAATTATAATAAAACATTTGTTCAAAACGATTAAATTTTTAATAGCGTTCTCAAAAGTGAGCACAAAATACATCATGAAAGTTATTTTCTGAAAAGCTCTAGTTGGACCTACATTTTTAATGATACCACTGCTTGTTTCAGAATGTTTAGAGTACATACAAAAATAATATCCCCATATTACATGCAAAATGATAAAATAGAAAGTTTCGTCAATGTTAAATATATAATTCACATCATAACCAAGAAAACCATCAAAAATTTTGAATTTAGAACATTGTAAGAAAATGAGTTTGTATTGTGAGACATTTTCAGTTTTAATATAGATTATTTGCAAGAACGTGCACAATATTAATAATATCAAGCTAATTGCATTACATGTTTATATTGCCTTATGGGCTAAATATTTGTTCTCTGGGAGGCTCTTTTGCTGACCCCTTCAATTGGCGTTCATTGTATTTCATAGTTTTGTTCCAAAAAGAATTTCCTCCGAGTCTCTTGATTACAAATTTACACCACTCTCAATGCTTATTTTCTTTGCCAATAGGAGGCGAGTTATTATCCTTGGCCAGCCGCCAAGACCTCATTGCCTGCCAGTCAAAACAGTTTTCACATGCTCATGGGAAGCCCTACAATAACATCTTATCATTAGAAACGAGCACATAGGCAAGTATTTGGGCCACTTGGCTCCCCTGATGTAAAATAAACATAAGGGTTCTCGGTAAACCTGCGAGCTGATTGAGTCTCAAATCTTTAGGAACACCAGTGGGAATGTACACAGTGATACCTTACACTTCAGTTCACTTTTGCTTTCTCTCTCTCTCTATATATGATTCATTCTTTGCAAATCGTCATTCAGATGTCAAGTTTTTGTCTTCAGTCTTAAGATCTGAGATCAGTTTAAAATGCCCTGTTCCGATATCGTTTCTGCTCGTGTAGTGTTTGCCAGTGTGTGCAAAAGCAGCAGAGTTTACAATGCCTACAGACCCAATCCCAGGAGACCGTCCCTGTTGTGTTTACATTGAAGATATCTCCTGTATGCACTACTGGAACTGGCAGAAAATAGAATATTGTGTTAGGTTTTTCCCACCATAGTCCGTAAAGAATATATGAACTAAACACCTCTTGCTTATCTTAGATTTGTCTGCCTTTCTGCCAACAATAATGGCATGTTTGCACATTTCCTCTTCCCTCTCTGACAAGGGAGGACACTTCTGGGTCATCTAGATTTTTGCTTCTTAGAAATTATTTATATGTGTGCTTCACCTAAAACTTCTTCAAATTATTTAGATGTTCTTTTTTTCAGCCTTTGTTTTATATTAACTAAATAGTAAGGGGGGGGTGGTATTTATGACATGTAACTGTTTAATTTTTAAGCAACAGATGGCATATTTACCTTTTAAATTTCTATTACCAATTAATTTCACTCAAACTTTATTTTAAGGTTTAATTCTCACTATTAATAAACCATTACCTTTAAATAAACTATATTTACTGCGAATAGGTAGTAGTTATTGGGTAGGATCAAGGATGTACGTATGGTCGTGCAGAATATGTGCTTTATAAGTACTAGTAAACAGCCAATATGTTAAAAAGTGGCATGATAATAAGCAATTAGTTAACATGTTAACATGAAGTGTTGCCTAATTTTTGGTATTAATAGTCAGCACTAACCATGATATGACTCGAAAGTGAATAATCAAAATTCTCAGAAAAAAATAAATGTAAGTAAATCAAATATATAATAATCATACAGTACATTTAATGCTAATCAGGGAAAAAAAAATCATAATTTAAAATAATCAAAAATATATATATGTACCTCATATATATTTACATTTATGCAACTTTTCTGGAGCCAAGTTCTAAGTGTTTTTATTTATTGTTTGTTTGCTAAATAGTATTTCATTCTTGAAATTAAAATGCAAGACCTACTGTATCAAATCTGTGGGACCAAACTTTTTCCCAGGTAGAGATATAAAGTTGCAATGCTTTGCTAAGGACCAAAGCATGCTTGCTACTGAAAGTGAAAAGGGACTTTGCTCGATAGGAGCACTGTTAACTTTTGAATGATTCAAAACCAGCCGTTAACTTCCTCTTATTATATTGCTTTTCTGAGTTCCTACAGATTGCTTCATACTTCCGGTGACAACTGAACTAGAAACCTCTATTAACTGGACGGCTGACATACAAGGGAGTGAGACATCCCAGAGACTATGCAGGCTGTCTTGACTTTTTGTGTGCCATTTCATCTCAGGGGAAGGGTTGTCTCTTATCAAAGCTTTAGCCTTTCTTTTTTGCAAATACTAAAGCCTATTTTTGTTTTACTTCAGTTTTAATACATCTTGTCAAGGTCAGATTTAGTTTTGGGAACTATCTGGCCTGTCAGATATTTCATTGTTTCAAAGACTCTAATCTGTTTTTGTTTTATCTAAGTTTTAATAGATTTTTGTCAAGGTCAGATTTGGATTTGTAAACCAAAAAGGCCTGTCTGATATTTCATTCAGAACAGGGCCAACTTGACCCGAAAACAAAGATTCCTAAAAAAAAAAGCAATGTGACTCATTTCAGTTTCTATGATATTTCTATCTATGATTTCTAGCTATATGGGCTGTTATGTACATTTACGTGCTGTTCATCTGTCTATATGAATTGAACTTTTTCAGTGGCTTATTACTGGGTTTTAGGCCAAAGACCTTAAGGTAATAGTCCCATTGGCCCGCTATGTAATATGTCCTGCGAGACGGTTCTTTTTTCAGTTCTAAACAATGTTTAAAAACACTTAAACCCCTCCAGGCATGCTGATGAATTACATCCGATGCATCTAGTCAAATAAGCAGTGAAGTAGTGGGTCTATACAAACGTACAGTATGAAACTCCCAAAGGAAGGAGGAAGGAAGGAAAGGACGTGACATGTGGCCAGGTATGGTTTCCCATACAAGGAATTTGTGCTCTGCATTTAACCCA
>JAUCMU010000001.1:16269463-16287406 GCA_032275025.1 Enteromius treurensis
AGGTTTACCTTCCAACAAGACAATGACCCTAAGCACACAGCTAAAATAACGAAGGAGTGGCTTCACAACAACTCTGTTACTGTTCTTGAATGGCCCAGCAAGAGCCCTGACTTAAACCCAATTGAGCATCTCCGGAGAGACCTAAAAATGGCTGTCCACCAACATTTACCATCCAACCTGACAGAACTGGAGAGGATCCCTAAATCCAGGTTTGAAAAGCTTGTTACATCTTTCCCAAAAATACTTATGGCTGTATTCTATCAAAAGAGTGCTTCTACCAAATACTGGTCTGAATACTTAGGACCATGTGATATTTCAGTTTTCCTTTTTTAACAAATCGGCAAAAATGTCAACAATTCTGTGTTTTTCTGTCAATATGGGGTGCTGTGTGTACATTAATGAGGAATAAAGCGGTAAACTGTAATCGTTTTAGCAAATGGCTGCATTATAACAAAGAGCAAAAAATGTAAGGGGGTCTGATTACTTTCCGTACCCACTGTAGAACACTACTTTGGACTTGGTCTGTACTGATAAACATATTAAAACAGATTAGCTATGTTTTTATTGACCAAGCTGTTGTGTGGTATATCACAATAATGTAAAATGTACTATCATCGAACCATTTGCAATTGTTCATTTTTACTTGGCTGCCTTTATATCAGTTAATTAAAACATTTATTCTTAGTTTGTACTTGGTAAAATAACTAGTGAAACCGCAGTGCTGGATAAAGAAAGACTTCACGTGTAACTAAAATGTGAAAGTACAGGATTTATCCATTTCTGGTAATGTGGTAAAAGTGTAGCAAATTGTGCAGATTCCTGGACATTGATGTAAACACAGCTGCCAGGTGACACTTGTTTCTGAATATTCATTCCAGAAGAGTATGTCTTTTAATGTAGACAGGAACATTGCAGCTGATCTAAAAATTTGCAAGACTACTGATTTCGGACGAGTTTTGGGTAAAACAGAGACCATGCTTATACATTTAGCCGCAACAAGAAGTACAAAACTAGAACATAAAAAAGCTAGAAAATATAGAAAACACTTTCCTTGTATTTTCAGAAGTTTATTGTTTGATTTATACATAAGGTATACATAATAAAAGATACTCTCTTTGCCACAAAGATATCTAAAATATACAAAAAATATACAAAAATTAAAAAAAATCATTGGTTTGTGATATTGAGGTAATATTGTGATATTGATTGACATGAAAACAAATAGCAGAATTATTAATAAATATGATTTTCATTTCAAAACGAATTACTCACAGTTAAAGCAGTTAAATAGTTAAACCAGATTGAAACCCGGATACCAGTATGTAGTCCTTTTTGTTTTTCAGAACTCAAGTGACAGACAGGAACATCTATACGGCCCCATTCTTAAATGCACCATTTGTATCATTAGTTGTTTGCTGTGTCTTCAGTGGACTTCAGGAAAATAAATGTGCTAATGAGGAATGGAGAGAAGAGGAACAAGACAGACATGTTTGATGAAGACATCACTCTCAAGCTGAAATAGGTTCATAGGTGTGGAAGTGAATGCCTTTAGAACAGGTGATCTTCATCACGGCCCCGTTTAGGCTTTCATCTGTTATCATTCGCAGCATTCCTTCTGCAATCAGAGATGGTCTGTAGATATAAACACAGACGCAACAAAATCATATTTCACATTTTTGTCACAAGTGCATGTTAAATCAGCAGAGAATGTAGGGTTTTAAAAAGCACATAAGGCAAACCATCACTTTTTTCTACGTTCTTGTTGACATTCCTTACCTCCAAATTACTCATGCATCAAAATCTACAGTGTTTGAGGAAGATACAACAAATGTTTTAATGGGAAAAAAATTATATAACACTATCAGAAAAGAAGTGTGAAAAAAGTGGCAGTAAAATTGTTGGGGTGGAGGAGTTTCACTCGAATGAATTTTAAGTGCATGTCAAAAAACTTGCAAGCAAAACATAGTTTAATCCATCTTTAATCAATGGGTGGTGCAAAGTGATTGTCTATATCTTCCAAAGGTAAAGGCAAGTTTAAAGGTTTAGAAGCACTTCATCCACTGATTATTTCCTTGCAGTAAAGGTCTGGTCTGGAAACAGGTTTTTGCCATTATCTAGAAAACACTGTTGCTCTCTTCCAAAGCAAACTGTTTATTTTAAAGGACTGAATATAACAAATAAAGACGGTCTAATGCAGAAGAAAAAGGTAGTTCAGCGGAACTGCTTACTTAAGAATGCCATACTTGTCCATGCGTTGCTTGAATTCATCTTTGTACTTGACAAACTTGCCCATTGTTTCCTCGTGCTCCACAGTGCGAAGGAGTTGCGTGTCCACGAAGGCTGGGCACAGCGTGTTGATCCTCACTCCGTAATTGCCCTGTTCAGATGCGTCCTGCCGACAACAAAACGTGTCCAAACACGGTCAGCCTAAATTACACACACAGCGCAAAGAATGTGTCAACACAGAGGGGTGAGAGATCCTATCTGTGAGCAAACACAACTACTCTCTTGGAGGAAAAAAGCTGGGCTGTGCTGGAACGTACCATATTTCAGTGAACACATTTACATATGGTTCCAGTAAACTTTGCTTATGGTAAACTGGCGAGACAGGATTGATGTACTCACTGCAATGGCTCTTGAAAATCCAATCACCCCATGCTTGGTCGCTGTGTATACTGGCTGGTGAGGAGAATGGAGAAATGCTAGGAGGAAACAAAAACGCATACTAATTTCAAAAGAATAGTAAAACATAGGCTATATAACTTATTTTCTTCCACTAGAATGCAAAAATGAACATTCTTAAAGGAACTTTAGTGTGCAAAAATGCACCATAAAAGTAGCATCAGTGAATTTTTTTATTTTTTTTTCAGTCGACAAATCTGTTCTCCTTGGCTCAAGATTATTAAGCAGTAAACAGACACGATCAGCATGGCATTGTATGGAAAAGAGCTGTGTGAAGATTCTGCAGAACTTAACATTTTTTTGTTCCAAAAGAAAAGAAGAAAAAAAAGAACATTTTGGAGTAATATTTGTTCACAACTGAATGAAGGGGCGATTTTACAGTCAGTTATTTAAAAGGGCAAGGTTTTCATCTTATTGAGACTGTAGCAAAACAAAGCCTGTGAGTGATTTCCAATACCTTCGTCATGGAAAATCTCTGGATCTTCCAAGGCTGAGTATTTCTTTTTTAATTCACGCATGAAAATCCTAATGGCTCTTGAGTATGTTTAAAGTGAAACAGCTTTTTGGAAACATACAGAGCTGTGTACAATTTCCTAAACTAATGTTTTAAACTTTATAGAGTAGTTTGGTGCTTTATGGACCTATAAAAAAATACAACCTTATGTGAAAAAGACTAGTTGTCTAATATATGTGTGTGTCTGAATTTATACTTTATCTTATGTGGAAGGTTATTGGAACAATGTTTCCTTAAGTGTTCAGGCTTTGTTATATTAAACAACATTTACAAGCCGCAAATCTAGGCAGTCAAGGACGCCAGGGGCAAATAGCTAAGACAGTATTTAGAATTAAAAAGTTCCTGTGTGTTCTGGATGAACAAATCTAAGCACAACATTAACGCTCATGCAGTGAATAACCCACTTTTGCATAAAAGAAGGCTCTGTTTCCCATTCTGGCTAACATCTTCAGAGAGTCATCAAGCTTTCTTTTCTGTAAATATTTTAATTAAGGGGTAAGATCATCATAGAAACTAAACCAAACAATGATGTCATCCTAAAAAGACACGTTTCCATTCAGCATGGTTAGGTATTTCTGCATAAATCCACCAACTTCCTCCCTATATGCTCAAAAACTAGACATAAAGGGCCGGTTACATAAAAGAAACTTAACGCTAGTCTTAAAAGTTAGTCAACTAAATTTTTCTTTAAGACTGG
Source organism: Enteromius treurensis (assembly GCA_032275025.1). Classification (NCBI taxonomy): domain Eukaryota; kingdom Metazoa; phylum Chordata; class Actinopteri; order Cypriniformes; family Cyprinidae; genus Enteromius; species Enteromius treurensis. Next base: position 16,273,357 of record JAUCMU010000001.1, read on the forward strand.
TCAGGGTTTTTTAAAATTCAGTTACATAAAAATTTATGTTAGGTATGTCTAAGGTAAATAAAAATAAAAATAAAACATTACTCTTGGCTAACTGCTAGTTGGTCAAACTAGCTCTTAAGACACTGTCTTAACATGAAGGCTAAGTTTATGCAACTGGCCCAAGATTACTTCTGCAAACTGCTCTATGTATCTGTTCTATGTAATAGTTTGTGGAAAAATAATTTATATTATATTTATAATGTTCTATTTTTAGCTACATGAGGTTTGATAAAGTACAGCACCTGTCTCAGGGCAGCCTAGTTAATTCTTCAACAGTTGCTTACAGCAATAATAAGAACAAGTACAGGTAAAATAAATAGTTATGTTCTTTAAGAAATAGGTTTCTCAATTATTTGTTTCTGGTAAATATTTGTATGTATTCAATACTGTTTCAGTGCTGTCAGAGGTGAAGGGGACTGAATCAGGTCCATATTTTAACTTGGCCTTAAAGAAACAGCTAAAAAGACCTTCAGGTCATCCAAGATGTAGATGCGTTTGCTCATCAGAACAGATTTTGAGTTATTCAGCATAGCATCACTTGCTCACTAATGAATCTTTTGCTGCAGTGAGTGGGGGCCTTTCGGAATGAGAGCCCAAACAGCTGCTAAAAAAACTAATAATAATCATCCAGTAACCCATGTGACTCCAGTCCATCAATTGTAAAGTGACATTTAAATTTAAACCACTGCTTCTGAATAAAATATCACTTCACGTTTGTTCCTCTCACATCAAAATCCATGCACTGACATATTTCTATCTCACAATATGTAAATCTCTTGATTTAGATTAAGACAACCTTTTACAGGAAAGAGCAATATTATGGATAGATGACTTGTATTTCAGTCAGAAGCAACAGTTCGAAGTTAAAAAGGTTTTGATGGATTTGCTTATTATATAAAAAAAAACAAAAAACTTTTTGCTTCATAACATGTAACTTCGTAACACAGATGGACTGGAGTTGTGTGGATTACTTGGATTAATACTCTTGAATTATTTTTATCAGGTGCTTAAGTGATGCATTCTTGACTATTCTGATGAAGAAACTAACTTATTTACATATTGAGTAGCCTGAGGGTGAGTACATTTCAGCACATTTTCATTTTAGGTCAACCATTGCTTTAACATTTGTTTCTGGTTATAATGAATGTAATGTACTGTGTGGTTAAGCAAACGCAATATCCTAAGATTCCATGCAATAAAAATATTGTTTCCTAAACAAAAGTTCAAGCAAACCGATCTCTAGAAACTAAACTACAAAGTGAGAGTTGTTCCCGTCACAGAGAGGGGTAATCGCCTGTGTTTCATCGGTTACAGAAACCTGAGAGGCAGTGAGGAAATAAACCATCTTTTATCCCATCTTAGTTAGGAATGAAAAGGCTGTTTCAAATCCCAGTGTAAAAACCGTTCTAGAGTGTGTTGGGGGTTATAACAAGTTCACTGTCAGCCAGGCATGATTCATCATCCAGACTGTACACAAACACATATATCGAAACAAAATAATACTCATATCTTTCTAAACACTGCCCAGAATCAGTTTATCTATGTCTCAACAGCTCAGTGGCACCAGCTATATGATGACAGATGGATGAACTGATAATAGTTTTGCTGCTGATTTATGATTCCAGGGATTGTTTGGCATCTTTTGGGGTGCTTCAGTATAAAACTTGGTTTTGCTTGGCTATTGTTAGTCACAGAGGCAGAAAAAAGGTAATAAAGAATAAAGGTATAGGATGAACAAATCTTGTCCTGGCTTTCTAAATTGCCACGAATGTCTTTGTTTGACCAATACAGACTTTATACGTAATCGACCAACCACGGCAAGCAAGAAGGTGGGACATACTGAACAGAGAATGATCAAAGTAATGCAAGAGCATCTAATGCATGAAGACTGTAAAGAGCACGTCAATAGGCCAAAACCTTGACATTTTTGGCAATCTAAAAATCCAGTACAGAGCATCTGGGGAAAAAGAGGACACATGGTCGCCTTAAGTAGTGTCCAAGTATTATAATGTAAACAATTAATGTGAGACACATTTATTTTACATTCCAGCAGCTGTTTGAATGTTTCCTTAAGATTTTGTTTATTTCATGCTGGCTCTTCTTCGATGCAGTGGTCTTGGACACCTGCTGGTGTGGCTGCATTAATCTTGTCTATCAAACTGCACTATATGGTCATATTCACTCTAAACCTTTGAGTTCATTCAGCAGTCAACGTGGTGGCAACCATGAAGGAGCAACACACTTCAGCTGCTTTATCTTCTAATGTGATTGTATATCCTTTTAATTTGAAGTGATTTAAAGTTTAAGTGATAAAAATTTTGTTTTGTGTAAAACAAAAACTGCATTTATAAAAAAAAAGACAGTTTTGTAGGTTAACGTGTCTATATTGTGCAAGCCGTATTACTATTGGCATTATTATGAGTTCATGCATTCTTGAAAACAAGGTGTGTCCAAATGACCTGTCTTGCAAAATGTTTAGCATCTTAATTCTTTTGCACCTTAATCATCAAGCAAGTCAATCATCAAGTAAATGCATGGTATTTATTATGCAATTTATTACATTTAGGCATAATAATTGTGCATGTGTCATTTTTCGACAGTAGGTACAGATCCTTGGCAACAGAGACAACAGCAGCCATTTAACCAGGTCAGATATATTTGCTTTAGTGTGAGCAAATATTTGACTCACTCTATAGTCCAAAAAGTACTGTTATGTAACCTTCTTAAGTGCAACACTCTATACAGCCTACAAAACATGTAGGGTATTTTTTTCAAAGCATGCACATATATAAGCCACATGATAAAGTTATCAGTATCTTACCTGCCATAGATGAAATGTTGATGATAACCCCTCCTTCTTTTTCGTACTCTTTACTCATGTGTTCTAGTGCTAAATATGTCCCCTGTATGACAGATGTCTGAGGAAGACAACAGTTGTGTAAAACCGCTAGCACATATTGAACAGATGTGTTCTATGAGAGTGAGATTATGTTGACTTTGACCAGCTATTATAAACAAACACATAATTACGCTGCATCATGTCCATTATGAAATTACTCTGCAGGGCATGATTGATTGAAAAGATCTGTAGATAATTTCATACAGTGCTTATGTAGGCCTACATCTGCCATATAACGGTGTTCCTTCTACTTCATATTGTGAAATCTTTTTGGACTGGAAGCAGGGGGTGGAGTATTTTTACTGAATTTGTAACTCCTATCCTGAAGTGTGGTTGAATGTTGTGGCCTAAAGCACCAAACGTGAGAAACTCTTAGCTGTGTAAATCATAAGATGTGTACAATGACATGAGGTTAAGTTGAAATACAAGAGTGTGGCATGACCTATCCATTTTTTCCCCTCTCTCTCTTACAGGTTGGATCTCGAGCATAATGGTTTTGAACTTACCAAATTTACTTCAATGGTCTTTTCCCAGTTCTTCTCATTGTTGATTCCAGCATTATTGATGACAATATCCAACCGACCAAACTTCTCCACAGTGCTTTGAAAGGCATCTAGTGAAAGAAAGGGTTTTCATGTATAATAATCAATCGCAATGTTGCAGTAGTGCCACTTTTGACACCGGTATGAATTGGCTGTGTATAAAAACCAACTGAGCAGTCCGGCTAGTCATTTGACTAGCTTTTGAAACTCAGCCAGTGTCAGACTGCATGTGCCCTTACCTGACTTGCAGCTGCAGCATTCCACAAAGAAACATTTAAATTAAACTCTTAGGTAAGTGTGTCTTTAGAAACAAGTTTAACAGGAATGAACAATCCCTGCACCACCGACCCATAAACTCTTGTCTTGGAGAAATAAAGCAACCTAACAAAAGGCTATACAGGCTTGGGGATAAAACTTCAAAAACCTCAGTAACATTCCTCAGTGATGACCTGAGGGCCTATGAATGTCTGTTATGGCCTAATTCACTTCCCAAACAATGAGACATTGTGTAGGAATAAGATGCGCAGCACATACAGGTGCACAATATAAAGTGGATAATTGTTTCGCTCTGAGAAATCTATTTCAAAGTGTGCCAGACCAAGACATTATACATTTCCTAACTAAAAAAAGAGAAGTAAAAAAAAAAATTTACCTCTAAGTTTCCCCGCGTCAGTCACGTCACACTGGATAAAAATACAGTTATCTTCTCCAAACTGGCCATCTAGAGCACTTTTACATTCCTCTCCCACAGACTGGTTCAGGTCTACCAGGGCAACCTGAAGTTTCAGAAAGTAAATTAATAACGTAATGCTAAGACAAATAATTAAATGAAGACGCAACGGATGCATGATTAAATAATCGCCCCAAACAGCCAACTAAATTAGTTGTTTATGTTTTGCACAAGTTTTCCCAACAGTTAATTGGATTTATCCGCAAAGTCCATTTTAAAAAAGAAATCTGACAAAGCGAAACCTTCGCCCCGTTCTCCAGGAGATGTTCCACCCCGGCTCTTCCGATGCCTTGTGCGCCGCCGGTGACCAGAGCCACTTTCCCTTGGAGACTCATGCTGCTCACCGACGAGAGCACCGCGCACTGCTTTATGTAGGCGTTCAGTCAGAAGGGGGCGTGTAGATAAGTATTACTACAGTAAACACTGACGGCCTAGTGTCGTTTTACAAACTGTCATTCACACCAAAGAGATGATTACTAACAATTTAGTGAATCTTTAATGCCCTCGGCGGCAGTCGAACAGAGTACAAGTACACACAAGTAGAGTGAGGGAGTAAATAAACGCACCTAAATGAGCAAGAGACAAAGGATGCTTTTATAAACATCTTTATTTTTTCAGTTTTTCTCAGAGGGCTCTTCAGTAAACATATGAAAAGAACTTTACATTACAGCGCTTATGTTAACGCAGTCTAAATACTGACCAATTGAAAATATAAAATTACTATTTTAACTGTTCCATTAGCAATAACACGGACACTGTAAAGTAAAGTGCTGCCAGAAGTATTTACAGCTGTACACAGAACATACGCGCCTCGCCTCTTATAATAGCAGCGAGAACACTGACTGCTGGTCCAATTCACACTGAAAATGAAGTAAAACAGACTTGCGTTCATGCATAACATTTAATAATGTTTGTACAAAATCAAATACAAATGCTCTTGCGTTATACTGTAAATGTCCATGAACTTCTTGTGTCCTTTCCATGATGAATGTATGTGCCAAATGCTGATGTTCGTGTTTATAACACAGCAGCACTGCTCTATTTACTCTTAGGAATGTGTGAGACTAGTAATGCTTTGATCATTTGTGTGGCACAGTTTTCAACAGATAATAATGAAAAGAAAAGACACCGCACCCAAACAAGAAGCAATGCAAAAAAAAAAAAAAAAAAGGTCTAAGAATGTCTGGTCCCAGTATTTGAATAGTGAACAGTTAATAACAAAATAGGTGTCGGTGACAGTGATAAATATCAAGTCCAAGTACAATTTTTCTCATGACATGTTTTTAAATATATTTGCAGTACCTTAGGGATATCATCAGAATATCATTCTCTTTTAGTGTAATTTAATAACATCCTTCCATAGTTATACAATCACCATACATGCAGTAAGATTATTTCCAAACCACTCAAATCGTGTTCTTAATTATTTTTGTCTTGAGGACTGCACTGACTGCAAAATTGTCCCGACAAGCCCTTCTTTGACTTAATTTCTTTATTCATGAATTTGCAACATGTGGGACAGTATTCAGTCCAAGCCGCATTATTTTGCGGTGGCATCATTAGTTTGAAGTGACAAGCAATGGTTTTCGAACAATGATGCTTTTGTTTGAAGGATGGTTTCAATTTCTTTTATGGTTTTACTGAGAGTACGCTACCCATTAACGTTTTCAAAATGTGTTTCCTTGAAGCCGTTTATGTGAAAGTATAGGCTAGTTGTAAACACAATAGTCTTCTCTGCTGGTTCAGTGTTCATTCTTGAGATTTAGCTCAGAATGTTTTTGGCCTGGATGCTGGTATCTAGAGCTGGTCAACAGTTAGGTTGGGACAAAATGATCGAGGATACATTACGCTGACCAAGTACTAATAAAAACTAGTCAACTCTTCCTTATAAAATGAATCAACATTAGCAGTTTGTGTTTGGATGTCTGTATAATATACATTTCTGCATTTTTCAATAGCTGTATATCAAAAATACAACACAGAACACTGGCAGTAAAGCTGTAAAACAAAAGTCGACAAAACCAGTGCAAGACACACACATCTGTCACTATGGGGGGCTGTAGTCAGTATCGGACTGTGCTTCTGTGCGTGTATATAAGTGCTGACCACTTTTGTTGCGGGACAGGTGTGTCAGAGGCCCTACGGATGCCTACCCATTGCATAGTGTGTGCAGTGTCTTCGTATGGGTGTGCAATACTAACAAACTATTGAAATGAACCAACGGTCCTTGACATCACAGTTTTTCATAGTCATTTTAGCATAGATGTTGGCAGGAAACGTTGCGCTTGAGTAATAACATCAGAGTTCATTGATGCAGCTTTGCTGTGTTACTTCCATACGTCCCAAGGTGCGACACGCCATGTTCCATCTATGACTTATGAAAATCCTCGTGACGTAGGATTTTGTAAAGAACCCAATAGAAAATATTGAAAAACAGAAAGGCCAGTGGGAATCCGGCACGGGACACAGTGTCGATCTTCTTCGCTCGGTCGATGAAGAGTTTTCTCATCTCCTCATGACTCTTACTGGCAGTAAGGGCTGGGTCAGAGGGTGTTGTGGCTGCATTATTAGCAGCTTTGGGCACGGCTCCGTCTTTGCCTGCGTTGGGCGTGAAGGTCAACCGGCTCTCCCGCACATCCTCCTCCTTAGAAAAAGGAAAGGATGCAGAAAGAGAAGCAATCAATACTCAAGCACTCCCACTCACAGAAACTGTTGCTTCCCTTTTAAGAGATTTGTTGAAATAAGATAATGTGAACAATAAATTACAGTAGTAGCACTTAGCTTTTATGATGACAATTTCTAAATGAATTATGGGGAGTTTTTTGCCAAACTACTGCCTTGCTGGCCTGCAAATGTTAAACCTCAATCAAAGAGCTGAGAAAAATAAAATAAAATAAAATATTTAAATTTTTTATTTATTAACGGAAATGTTGTAGTTAATAAAAAGTGTTACCTATTCTAAAATGTTACCGTTCCCCCTCACACTAATTTAACATAAAGAGGAACAGAGCAATTGAGTAGCATGCAACTGATATTAATGAAATGCATCAAGACCATATGCATAATCATCAAGACATGTAAAGCAGCTTTAATAGAAATATACTAAAGCAGAGTATATATATGTCAAAGATAGTGGGCATTTAAATCATTTTGTGTATTGATTGGTACTAAAGGTCAGCCCTAATTGTCCAATAAATGGATCAAATATACAAAACTATAAAAGCGTTTGGGTTTGATTAGGTTTTTTATGATTTCTGAAAGAAGCCTTTATGCTCACCAAGGCTACTGATATTTGATTTAAAAAAGCACAGCAAAACAGTAATATTGTAGAATAATGATTTAAAATAACAGTTTTCTATTTGAATATTTCGTAAAATTATGTTTATTCTTGTTTTAGCAAAGCAGAATTCTTTGCAGTCATTCTACTTAAGTGTCATATGGTCTAATTCTTGTTATTAACAAACCATTAACTACAACCTTTGCCTCAGTAAACTCACTTGCTACTTATTAATAGCTAGTAAGATAATGGTGAAATGTAGGTATTGGATAAGATTTATCATGTAGGTTATGGTTGTGCAGAATATGCGCTTAATAAATGCTAATAAACAGCCAAAATGTTAATAATAAGCTAATATGTTAAATGTATACTCCTACATTAAATAGCAGATGGTATGTAAACATTAACTTCCATAAAAGTTAGGCTATAATTAATATTGACACTGACAGAGATGAAGTTCTGTGCTCTCTCTTTACCCTGTCATTGGATTTGTCGAGTTGGCCCATTGATCCGTAAACTGGCTCGGCACTGCATAGGTCATTGATACGACTCAATGACTCGGTAAGCTCCTCATCGAATGTTTGATCAAAAGTCTTTCAGCACAGCAGGGGGATTGAAGAGAGAAGGAAACACAAAGCATGCAAACCAATAAAACATAATGGCTCTCCGCATGCAGGATATCATGCAATGTAAACAAATAAATTAATATTAACCAATGAGTGGCATTCGGAAAATAATAGTATGGGGATGTTACAAGAAATTAAAATGCATGTATATTATTTTGAAATGAAGTGATTTTGTCTCAGAGTTTCTGCCTGAACTGCTTGCACATGCATTTTACAATGGCTAAGCTTTATATCATGAAGTTAGTAATATTCCAGCTGCACAGTGCCAGGGGAAATAACATGGTTAGTTGCTGAAACGCCATAAGGATGCACTGACTACTTCTATCCTCTAGGAGGCAGTGTTGTATATGTGTAGGCATAAGAGTGCAGTGCTTTGTGTAATTCCAGTGTAAATAAATGCTACTCTAGTTGATTATTTCAACTTATAGATGCAAATTATTACATTTTACTGTGTTATACAATCAATAATATAATACGATATTATAGTAAACTGATAACCGGGTGTTGATTTTACATGTTTTTTACATGACTTCACATGTTTTTACAACATAGAACATCATAAGCTCCTAGCATCAACATGCCTGCCAAAACATGCACATTCAGTCGGTTCTGTGTTTGGCTGTGTGTTTAGAATTTATCTGAGCAGAGTCAAAAAGGAGCAGAAACTCTTCACTTACTGGCAAGTCCAGTAACAGTTTACCCTCATACAGGGTAAACTTCTTTTCTTAGGATTTTCAAATTCACTTTTTGTTTTAGTGCTTTAAATGTTATTGGGATCTCTCTTCAGAAGTGATACTGTCCAGTTTAACTTGTGTGACTGTTGTCTCTTTTGAAAATTAATATTTTGCTTTATTTTTATTTCTTTATTACTTTTTACTTTTAACTTTTTATCTTTTAACTTTTTTTTTATTTTTAAATCTAAATCTCAATGTTTTAAGAAGATGTTAAGGCTACTGCTGTGGTCATGGCCGGATCAAAGCACAGGCTTTATATGGCTTCGGCCGAGGCGGGGGACCCCAATTGGTCAAAAGTAAGAAAAAACTTAATACCCATTGGATTAAGATAAACATTTAAATAAGCGGACGCTGATTGGGTGAGGCAAATCCGCCTTCAGTATTAACGTCAGACGCATGTCTCTCACTCCACAGTTGAACAACGATATTAACAGAGACGATTGTGAGGGAGGGCCTACAGCAACCTGTAGCCTAGGGGCCCCTGGCCATGTTAATCCGGCCCTGGCTGTGGTCATGTTTGGATTGTATATATGTAAATAAATATGTAAATATGATAATAATATATGTCTCAAATTATCTGCTTATAAAATAAATTGTCATTTTTTTTTAATCATTAATTGAACTTGACAAAGAATGTGTCTGATATTTGAAAAAAAAAAAAAAACTACATAAATATGATTTCAAACTTTTGCTGGCGCGATCCGAATTTTTAACATGTTTAACATTTGTTGACTCCTTAGGATTTGTCAATGACTCTTTCTAAAGTTTACATCATTGCTCCAGTAGGAGGCGACAAGTGGCTGTCTTATAAGTGATTCACTGAAAAATTCATTCACTCGATTCATTCAAAACGGTGATTCATTCTGGAATGAAACAAGCGACTGAGTGAGTCATTGAATCATTCATTGAGTCGATTAGTTCAAAACAGAGAATCAAACAACAACAGTGTTTTACTTGGTGAGCAAGAGCAAGAACAAAGAAGGGAAATCACAACGTTGTGTCTACATGTAAGTTCTTCCCGTAAGAGTGGGCATGACCCTTTGTAAATGTAATGTGTCGTGGCCTCCGGTGTCATAAGCTTCCAGCTATTTTTTAGCTAGCCGTACAAACACCCCGTTTTATGGCTTGATATTTTAAACTGGTTTGTCTTACCACATTGTTTTAATGTATCATCCTAATTATTAACACACTGTTAACTGCACATTGTTTTTCTTCTTGTTATTCCCCTACAGTGCCTAATGAACCGGAAGTCTCGCACATTGACAGAACACTGCTTACTGTAACAGTTACTCCGCGTTGGAAAATAAGGTAACGTTAGACCAAGTCACGCTTGCAGTAGTGTTGTTTTCCCCAAACAATGCAATTACTTGCATCACTTGGCGTGCGTCAGCACTCATGTAAACACTTCCTGCAAAACTTGTTTTACGTTTCATGATTTTGATGGCTATCGGGCGAAATGACACTCAACACTTGTTCTTGAAAAAAGACAGGGCTGCACTTTATCTTTTCATAAATGTGGGTTCGGTCTGTACCTTGCCAGACTTCTTCCTTTTCCGTCGGAACCTTAAGAGGTCTTTGTGTTGCCGTGAAACAAAGTTGACTGCAGCATACTCCAACAAGGCAGAAAAGACAAATAACAAGCACACAGCCATCCAGATATCAATTGCCTTCACGTAAGACACCTGCATGGCAGAAAGACACAAACACATCCGTTCTCATATACCTCAGTTAGCCTTTGCCTTTTCGTTCCAGCCTTCACTACAACATTGTGTTACGTAACTCAATGTAGCATTTATGAGTTTTTAATATGCAATACACACTGCATGCATGCTTTCACACATGGATGCACTTTGCACATTCCATTCTGAGCTGCATTAATAAATGATAACTGAGAATGAATGGCTGAAAAAGAGATGCGTAAAAGCGCTAATAGAACTTGTATCCTTATACTGATTAGTGATGCAGAACCGTGGTTACAAATGTGAAAAGGGGCCTTGCTTTTATACTGTATGCACTCTGACCTTAGGTAAAGATGTCCTGGATCCAGAGCTCTGAGTTGTCATCGTGAGCACTGTGGTGATCCCCAGGGCAACACGGGCAGGAGCAGCATCCATGTTGATCCAGAAGGAGACCCAGGACAGGATGACGATGAGCAGGCTGGGAATGTACATCTGGATCAGGTAATAGCCCATCTGTCTTTCCAGGTGAAAACGTACCTCGATGCATGTGAACTTGCCTAGCAGAAAGAAATATGAACAGAGGTCATGTGTCATCTACAGATGAGGATTTATTCTTCTATGATCTGGTAGGTTTGGTTAGTTTGTGGATACTCTTTTCTTGCTGTAGATACAATGTTGGTGCTAAGACATTAAGATGGTGTGTTGGGATGCACAAATGAGCACAGGCCTCTCCATAGACTTCATCTAAGCTGCTGAGGACACCTAAATTAAATTTTATTTGGTGACACTTTATTTTATAGTCCACTTTAGACATTCTACTGTAGGCAATGTCAACAGTAGGCAATGGAGACGCTTGTTACCTTTTATTTTCAAAGGAAAAAGTCCCCTGCGGGATTAATACCAGTGCTTTGTGTGTGGGGGCTGGGAGCTTCAGCTCATTTGCATTTAAAGGGACAAACACACAAAAGTTTCTCTCATACCCTAAAAGTGGCAATTTTTAACAAGCTATAAAAAAAATTCTGTTGAGTATTTTGAGCCAAAACATTACAAACATACTCTGGGCACAGAGTGGGGCAAAGGTCGCCTGTAAAAGCTTTTTCTACTTGAGTTAATCCATAAAAGTTAGTTTTGTTGGTATAAGTATTTAGACTGAGAAATGAACTTGTGTATTTGGACGGGTTAAATTCCTAGTATGGGTCCACCGTACATGGTCACACTTCACTTCACTTAAATTCTGGAATTTGCGAGACATGGTAAAAAAAAGTAGATATTTATTTCATGTGTGGTTGGTGAAGAGGCATTAAAGACGGTTACGTTTACATACAAAATCCGCATGAAAGGTAGAGAGCACCTACTTAAAAGGTCTGAGAGCTTTCAGCTGCACTCTGTCTTTTTGTTCTCTGCTACTGAGCCTTTTCATTTCTCAAAACAAATTTCTGCAAGGCTTGTCTTTCCTGAAAAGCAGGGAGATGGCTTTCACTATTTCTGTCTCTTTTGTTCCAAAGTCCCTGGGAGATTTTGCTTGGTAATATTCCACACTGCCCTGCTCTCTAGCTGGAGTAGACTTGGAGACAAATAAATGCACTTAAACTCAATAAATGAATGAGACATCTGTAAGCCTATAGATGTTTGTTTATTTAAAGCCACATAATGTTTGCTTAAAACTACAATGCAATATTTTAATATGTGCCTAAACAAATAGTTGTTAAGGAGTTGTGTGTTTGACACAGTAACGTTCCCTCTGGAATGAACCTTCTCACACTCAAACACACACTAATGCAAACACACTTCTAGTCTCTTCGGGAGTTTGGATGGTTGGAGCTGTCAACACTGTGGTTGAGGTGACCTGAGAATAAAACCCCTGAGAAACTAAGGGAGAGAGGTGAGAGAAACAACAGCAGAGAGGAAAGAAAAAAGAACAAAAACCAGGAGACAGTCTATGTTATGGAGCCTGACAGCATCTAGCATTCACAGGACAGAAGTGGGATGTGCTGCAGGCCCAGGAAACAACACAGCAGAATGAACCACCCTGGGATATTACAGTGGAATGTGGACTAATGAATTTAATTTACCTGCTCAGATTTTTTGAGCCCATTTATATACAGTGGGGTAAAAAAGTATTTAGTCAGCCACCAATTGTCCAAGTTCTCCCACTTAAAAAGATGAGATAGGCCTGTAATTTTCATCATAGGCATACCTCAACTAGAGACAAAATAAAAAAGGATTTTTTAATGAATTAATTCGTAGATTCATCTGTAAAATAAGTATTTGGTCACCTACAAACAAGCAAGAGAGGCTTTAAGAGTCTCCTCTGTCCTCCACTCGTTACCTGTATTAATGGTGTCTGTTTGAACTTGTTATCAAAATAAAAGACACCTGTCCACTACCTCAAACAGTCACACTCCAAGACCAAAGAGCTGTCAAAGGACACCAGAAACAATATTGTAGACCTGCCCCAGACTGAATCTGCAATAGATTAGCACCTTGGTGTGAAGAAATGAACTGTGGGAGTAATTATTAGAAAACGGAAGACATACAAGACCACTGATAATCTCCCTCGACCTGAGGCTCCACGCAAGATCTCACCCTGTGGGGTCAAAAATCCCAGAACCACACGGGGGGACCTACAGTATGAATGACCTGCAGAGAGATGGGAACAAAGTAACAAAGGCTACCATCAGTAACACACTGCACCACCAGGGATTCAAATCCTGCAGTGCCAGACGTGTCCCCCTGCTTAAGCCAGTACATGTCTAGGTCCGTCTAAAGTTTACTAGAGAGCATTTGGATGATCCAGAAGAGGATTTGGAGAATGTCATATGGTCAGACTAAACCAAAACAGAACTTTTTGGTAAAAACTCAACTTGTCGTGTTTGGAGGAGAAAGAATGCTGAGTTGCATCCAATAAAACACCATACCTCCTGTGAAGCATGGGGGTGGAAACATCATCTGGATTTTTTATTCTCATTTTGTCTCTCATAGTTGAGGTACTTATTTTTATGATGAAAATTACAGGCCTCTCTCATCTTTTTAAGTGAGAGAACTTGCACAACTGGTGGCTGACTAAATACTTTTTTTTGCCCCAATATATATTAGTGCTGTCAATTGATTAAAACAATTAACTAATTAATTCCACATTATTTTCTGAAACGACTATCAAACAATACATTAAGTAAAAATAAAAATAAAATAAATATAGACCAATTCATAAAACAACAAAATGGTTGATTCCATCTTTTTTCTTTTGTTCTTTGATGAAGAGACATCACAGCAGTTGTGATTAGGTTATTTGTCTGACATTTGCTTATCTGACATGCACGCTCATAGTTAATCATAGTATTATCAATGTGCTGCTTAATGTGTGTGTGCGTGTATATGTGTGTATATGTTTTTTTTTTTTTTGTAACTTGTAACCCCAAACCATCTCGATTGGGTTCAGGTCCGATAACTGTGGAGGCCAGGTCATCTGCCGCAGCACTCCATCACTCTCCTTCTTGGTCAAATAGCCCTTACACAGCCTGGAG